>JAVLVB010000935.1:2291164-2346474 GCA_032876305.1 Orestias chungarensis
ATATATATATATATATATATATATATATATATATATATACACATATATACACGTATATATATATATATATAGATATATATATATATATATAGATATATATATATATATATATAGATATAGATATATATATATATATATATTGAACATTTTATTTAAGATGAAATATACACAACCAATCCAAGATAGAAATTAAATACAATATATAAAAAAACACAATATTCCACAGGCAGTTTTTCACTTATTCTGTATGGTCCAGAAAACAAGCCTCAGTTCCTTAAAATGACTTGACTAAAAATAATTTGTTGTCCCAGCTTCTTTCTTGAAAACTTCATGGTGGTCTCCTTCAGAAAATACAGAACCTCCTTTATAAAACACACATCTGCTCCTAAATAGGATTTAATGCTTGGCTTCCCTCTGTATGTTGGATATCCTCAGGACGCACATCGAAGGCCTCATCCCAACATGATGGCAATTGCAGACGTTTGGGGCGAGCTGAATGTTTTCTCAACAGAAATATTTTGTTTTAGTTAAAAAAAATATCTCTGTTTCTTGTGAGTAGTAAAAAAATAAAGGACAAAGATATGGATGTTACTTTACAGAAATGTAAAAAAAAAAATGGACACATGTGGACAGAAAATTATCATAATTATAGGATTTTTTGAAGCAGTTCAAGTATGAATAATGTGAGATGGATAGATTCCTGCACAAGTCAGAGTCTTTTTAGCTTAAATCTAGGTGACAACCGTTTGCCTTGAGATGATGGAGATGTCACTCACCGTTGCGATTGCACAGCCAATCGGTTGACATTGCTTGGCTCATTTTAATTATTTGTTAATTGTGTGTCACACGCTAGATGTTTTACAAACAACCGGGTAATCTGATCATGTTGAAATCATGAAGATACCATCACTATTGCAGACTGAAAAAGAAAGAAGTAGATTAAGATGCAGTGGCATAAATTTACTCACTTGAAGGCAAGCTAAAGTTTTCTATATCTAATCTACAGCCAACAAATCTTCCTTTCTAAACTAAAATACTTGCAAAAATAGTTGCTAATCAATTAAGTGAGCATATAAACAGTAAACAGTAAGGAAAGTTTTAAAGAGTCAGGTTTCAAATAACATCATCGAAGCGGCTATGCTAAAAGTCACTAATCTTATTCTCATGGCCTTAGACTTCAGTGCTGCTAAGATGTAGTCGATCACAATATGCTCCTAAACAGACTTAAACATGCCATAGGGTATCAAAGTAACAGCATACTCCTGGGTTATTTGTGGAGCACCACAGGGTTTAGTACTTGGGCCAATTATCTTTATGATTGTTTGTATTTTGCAACTTATTTCATTTTATCTATATTTGTGAAAAGTGTGTTTATACAATAACAGCCAATCAAACCCTGATTAAGGAGGAAAATTAATTTTTAAAGACTTGGGGGTTAAGAAACACATAGAATGATGCGTATACCTGAACAAAAAACATCTATTTAGCTTTATTAGTAGTCTGTAGAAGCCTTTTTTTTTTGGAGTTTAAATGCCACTGTGGTGTTCAGCAGGAATGTGAAGGAACACCCAATTTAAACAACACAGTTCTTAGAAACAGACTGAGAGAGAAAGTGGAACATTGGGATTTACAGCCAAGTTAAGGATAAACTGGGCATTTATTTCAGAGCCCTGGTCTTGTGATGCTAATGAGTGTCAAAGAAAGGCAGACATGATGATGAGAAATCGTCATGTGATGGGTCTAGTAGGAATAAGGAACTAGAAGAAGAGATGATGCAGAGTGTGAAACATTACATATATCTTTGTATGTAAATTAATTTAGTTTTCCCACCTCTGAGGTCACATCTCTTCCAGCACTGCCTCCCTCCTCCAGGAGGGGTGGCAAATATGCTTCCAGATTCACTTTGCTACCTGGAGACCGACAGCCTACATGTTCAGCCAATCAGAGGCTGTGAAAAACAGCTTCCTGCTCCTCCATTGGTCCCCTGCTCCCCTGAGTTCAGTCCTCTATCAATGCCTTGTCATTGTGTCGTCTGGCACTGCCAAAGCCAATTATACTGCCCCTTTTTCTTTTGTTTGAAGCCCTTTTCTCCTAGACCCCTTCACACATTTAAAAGGACGAATACACACACATGCATACAAATCTCCCCTAGCTCCTCAGAATGTCATTGTGGAGTCTGGGAATCAGCAGGACCTGAAACTCATAGTAATGAGACATCTATGTAAATCTAATCCTAGATAATTGTTACATCTATTAGTATAAAACAAATTACATAATTATGGAGCATATGTTATCAATCCAGTATTTAAATTACATAATACATGGTTTTTTCAGTTTTATCTGCCACTGTTGTCTTTATCTTGTTTACCCCATATAACCAAACACTTTAACTAGGATACCCTGGGAAAGCCAAGCACACGTGTGTGCTTATATATTCTGGAATATAAAATATTTGTAAAACATATGTAAGGTGAGGGATTTAAACAGGCCTCAAATTTGTCAAAATCTGCATTTCCTTTTAAAGAAAAAAAATAGTCTACAGGTGGAGGATGTTTAGAAAATGCCCACATGCTCAGATCTGGTTTTACTAACAAGATAACCCTGAAAGCAAACTGCAAACATATGCTTCCTAAAAATAAAAAAATAAAAAAACATCATAAAGACCAGACTAAAGTTTGTCAAATAGAACTTAATAAAGATCAGGATTGTTATTTATCTTAAAACTATTTGGATACCAGACCAGTGGACACCTTTGAGATACACCATATGTGTTAAACTTAATGCCTTGAGGGTGAAATTTGTCCTCCATAACTGTTTATCTTGTCCTCAAAAGTCTAAAGGGCCACATAAACAGAACCTTGAAGAAAACGGTTGCCAAAACCGGCCCTTTAACAGCATTTGTGTTTCATACTGTTGTATTGCATCAATGTGAAAAGATTTCCAACAGTACTCATCAACTGAAGATACAACTATTGATTGATATTTGAGCTGTTCGTTACCGGGTACATTTTCAATATATTCTGCCAAAAACCGGCTCTTTGCGGACATGTGGCCTGAAATTAATATGATTCATTGAAACTTCTTGAACAAAACCAAAGACAGGACTCCAGAAAAATAACCTCATACCAATTGAGCATAGAAGTGGAAGTTTCATGGTTTAGAGAAAGGTTGCATCAAAAGAACCTGGCCAGCTCGCCATCATGAAATTCACCTTGAACATTCATGTGTATCTAAGGGAGATTAAGTGATGAAAGTTGGACCGAAACAATACAGATAAAGCGGAACTAAAAAAGGCCAAAACAAATCAGTAAATCCATTAAGGGCAGATTGGTTAAAAAATAAAAGTTAAACTGTCAGACTCCATAATTAGCTTAAACTTATTCCTCCTTGTAGTCTTTTATCGTATACTTTAAAAGAAAAGTAAAGCATTGGATGAATGTGAAATCCTGACACTTAAGAAATGAGAACCTGACCTTAATTTGACAAAGAAGGAGCTATGTTTTGGCTGGGGTTGGCCACGTCACCCTTGGCTAATTACTTAACCCTGCCAAGTGATTGGTTATTACCAATCAATAGAGCAGTTCTCCTCCAAACCAGCTGGTGGCAGAGATGATACTCGCGAGTGGGATCTGAATCACCACGAACCTTTTGTCTTTCATTTTTTGGTGTTTACTCAATTATGGATGTTGTTAACTGAAGTGACTTTGGCTCTGATCAAGTGTTGAAAGCCACTGAGTGAGCTGCCTGGTCTCCCCTGTGAGCTGCTGCTAGCTTGGCTTATAGGAAAACATCTGTCTGAGCATTCAGATGTTTGTTTGCTAAAAGTTAGATACTGACTGCTGATACATTCTCCAAGAAGAGCTGCAATAAAACAATTTAACTAAAACATTTATTTGGTGATCATTTCTGAAATAGCTTTTGTATTGTAATGATTCCATGCAGTTGTAGAACAGTTTAACTCAACTCTTTGCTTTATGACTGTTTTGTTTGCTTTCACTGACCTGAAGCAAATGTACTCACAGGTTTACTTAGTCACTAGTTTTCTATAAATACGCCACCGTCACAGCAACAAGTGCAACACCACACAGGCACATCCTGTTAGACCTGCTTACAGCTAATGATAGAAATTAATACTAAAGAAGACATAATAAAAATAATAAAGCATTTACTCTTAATGTTGAACCTCCACCTATATCCTATCACCTATATATAACCATTCACAGATTCATTCATACATCTATTCCCAAATCTGTCTGTAGAATGTAACATATTTACTCATGGAAAACCTGCCGGTTCTAAATACAATCCCAATTAAATAACAAGTTTAAGGTTTAAATAAAAGTATGCTAAATAGAAAGTCTTTGCTAGCCTCCATAACACGCGTCAAACTTAGGGTCGCGGGGGCCACATCTGGTCCCAAAAAAGCATTAATCTAGAGACTTCTAGACTCTAGAGGGGCACAAACTGTTAATCAGACCTTTAAGATAATAGTCATGTGCTAAATTACATTCATAGCGTTTCGAATTATATCAATGAGGAAAGAATTGTACTCATCAAACGCACACTGTAATTTAATGGGTAGTTTTGTCTTTCCCAAACTGGTGCTTTGAGAATGTTCATGATCTTGATGTATATGGGTTTTACAGTCTGGCTTTATAAGGCTTCCTTTCAGGAATGCTCTATATTTATGTTTATTATTTTTTAAGTTTATGATAGCGTTATTTTTGATGTCAGAACGATGTGTTCACAGCAGAGTTAATGAAAGAGAGTGTATCTTTAATAAATGAAATTGTTCTGTTGGTGGTTACTACAAGAATGTTCCTTCTGGACCTCACATTTATTGAATCTACAAGAACTAAAAAGCAAAACTGCTAAGTTCCCATAAGCCCCTCCCACTGCACCATTAGTAAGTGTGGTATCCGTTGCAGCAAAAAATATAAATCTTCAGAAAATATGTAGACAATTTCTAGACCAGTCTTGTTTTTTTCCCTGTAGTGCGGAGGCAAAAAAAATGTTTTTCTGTAGAAAGTTTTAGGTTGCCGTGTACCAAAATTCCCTCAGAAACCTCTGAGGCTTCAGCAAAACACTTGTAATTATAGTTCAATTACACACAGGTGGACGCCATGTAGTAAACTAGTGCGTTTTAAAGACATTTAGCCCAGATAACATGAATATTGTAGTCATACGATGATAAATTATTTATTACAGTCTTATAACAATTTACTACAAAGCTGAAATTTGTAGGTTTAGTATTAATTTTTTTAAACATGTTTATTATGTTTTGTTTGCAATTTACAGTAAATCAAATTGAACATTCTCACAGGCAAGAAAACAGAAAACCTTTTCTCCCCGTTCTCCCTCCCTTCTCCTCTTCCCCTGATTAAAATACACAGTAAAACTAAAAGGACAAAGTGAAAATAAACCAAAAAGGAAGGCAAAAATAATAATAAGTCATAAATTAAATATATTAATAAATGAAATTAGACAAATATTGTTAACAGTTATATGAAAAGTTTCTGTGGTGTTTCTCAGGACTTTGTATCACATATCCTACTCCCTCATATCCTTTTCCTGCTGGAGCAAGTCACCAACACTAACATCATGTGTCATCAGACATGTTGTTTTTGTTTAATAATGTATGTTATCTTTTCCAATATCAAGTTTGATGCCATTTCTTTAATCCATCTTCTAATTCTTTGAGCGTGAACGTTTTTCCAGTTGAGAGGGATTATACATTTAGCCTGTAATATATACATATCTACTAACCTGGATTCTTTACTTAGTAAATGTGGATTAGTTGGATATATGCCCAGAAGGAAAAGCTTGAGATCCAGCGGTAGCTTCTTAGTTAATATCTTATCAATCATGTTAATAACGTCTTGCCAGAATGATTTCACTTTCACGCATTCCCATACACATGGGTACAATGTTCCTTTTGGTTCATTACACTTAATACATGTATCAGGGGTGTTGTTA
This sequence comes from Orestias chungarensis, assembly GCA_032876305.1. Classification (NCBI taxonomy): domain Eukaryota; kingdom Metazoa; phylum Chordata; class Actinopteri; order Cyprinodontiformes; family Cyprinodontidae; genus Orestias; species Orestias chungarensis. The sequence goes on from JAVLVB010000935.1 coordinate 2,297,141, forward strand.
TTAAACATGTGTAATTTGACTGGTTTTATGTATGTACGCATCAGCCATTTATATTGAATAAGTTTCAAATGACTGTTAATCGTTTGTTTCTGAGCTTTCCTGCATGCCTCTTTCCATCCCTGTAGTGATATTTTAACGCCTATATCATCAATCCACATTCTAAATTTATGTTTTGAAGATTCAGCAGACCTGGATATGAATAAGTCGTACAGGGATGAGATTAAACCTTTATCATAGCAATGTCCTACAATTACTTTCTCTAAGGAAGTAGTAGGTATGCCCAATTAATGATTTTGAGAGAACGATATGAAACTCCTAACTTGAAGGTATTTAAAGAAGTGTGCTTTTGGAAAGTTAAATTTGGTTGATATTTCTGAAGAGGACATGATTACATCATTTTTTCTAAACATATCTTGTATTTTCCTTAATCCCTTTTCAGCCCATTCTCAAAATCCTGGATCATCCCTCCCTGGTTTGAAATTGGCATTTCCCCAAATAGGACTAAAATGTGACCAAGATGGATTGATATTCAAATATTTACAAGTGTCAAAGCAAATATCAATCATATTTAATACAATAGGGTTGTCTGTATTTTTCTTCAGGCTTTTCCTATCAGCTGAATACAAAAACAAATTCAATGGTAAGCTAGGCCTCACAGAGCACGACTCCAAGTCCATCCAAATAGGGGTATTTTCAGAAGAAAAGTAGAACATGATGGGCCGTAGTTGAGTTGCCCAGTAGTACCACTGGATGTTTGGGCACTTAAGACCTCCTCGGTCGTATGGTAGATATAATAAAGCTCGACGTAATTTTGGGCGTTTATTTTGCCAAACAATCTAATTCTAATTATAATTCTAGTAAACAAGGAAGATGGAGGGGGCATAGGAATATTTTGAAATAAAGAAAGGAATTTAGGCAGAACGTTCATTTTTAGGATAATTATCCTGCCAATTATTGAAATTACTAATGATGTCCAGCGCTCTAGAGACGAGGTTGTACTTTCCTGCAATGAGTCATAGTTGGTTTGAGAGATTTTTTTCACCTCAGGAAGGATTTTTATGGTATTAATTTACTGTAGGAGTGTAACCAATACCTTTGGTTACCATAGCTAATAAATGGGTGTGTAATCTCTCGCAAAACAGGATAGTTCTTTCTTTAATTAGAAAGTGCAAACATTGTTCATCTATAAAAAATTGTTCGCCGTTAAAACTATATTTACACATTTTATTCTGAGACAGGCTTGTAAAACAAAGCTTTGCATCAGCTGTATGTTTCTGTGAGCGTCTAAAAGGGGGCAGTGTGTAGGTTTAAACGGTATGAAGTTTTGGTACCACACCCTTCACTTTCCAGTGTGCTGAGAACACTGTGGGTGACACAGAAAGAAAACACTCTTAAACGGATTGTGTTATCTTCTAAAAGCAGGATGATGTTGCTGAGGAAGGACTGTCAAGAGAAGGTGAGAAAACCATAAAGCCTTGTTAAAAATACACAACATGGCTTGTAATCAATAAATAAAAAATACAAACACATTTATTTACTTTCTGTGTTGTACACCTTGGCAAACCAATCTTTTCAACCTAAACTTTCATGAAAGAAAAGCCTTTTATTAAACATTAAAGCATGATAGTACTAAAAAACAGAGCAGAAAATGAGGACCGGATCATTGAGAATAGTCGTAAAATGCTTAGAATTAGTAAGAAAGATGGAGAAATGCAAAAAAATTAAATACATTCATTTAATATTCTGAGGTACAGTCCTGATTGGTGTTTAGTCAGAAACATTTTTTGCCCTCTGGTGTTTGTGAGCCGAACGGAAGGTCATAAAGGATTAAAGGAAGTTGAGGTTTTTCTGGTGGTGTTAACAGGTCCTGCTAATTGGGCGAAAGGAAGTTTTGGTTAACTAAAGAATGCATGGGAGAGCTAACAGAGCGAGAGTCAACATCTCCAAGATGTTTAGTGAAATGGCTTCGAAATATAGAACTAAATAACAGCTAAAAAAATTTAAAAAGGTGTGCTGTTAAGGAATGCTTTTAAAGTTAGTGGCATGAGCATTAAATCTGTTATTCCTAAAATGATAAGTTAACAAGAGACTTGAGGTTTTAAGAACCTCTTACTGGACTCACATCTACCAATAAACCTGGAGCCCTCCGCAGCTTTCTCCGTAAATTTACAGCCTAGTAAACGTCTCGGAGCGAGCTGGACTTCACTAAAGGCAGTAGAATTTACAGTGTTCTCTAAAAAAGCCTGACAAGGAATGCAACAAGATTAAATTCAGTTTTTCCGCTAAATTTAAGGGTTCAGGAACTATGAACACACTACTGGATTTATGCTAAGACCTAAAATAGAATGGGATAAAATATCTAAAATAGGAAGTATATGCACAGAAACTAGCTGCAGTCTACAGGAGTAGAATAAATGATCTAAACGTGGAAGAAGCGCATCAACTTGACTTCCATATACGAACAGGTAACGGTTAACTCACAGGCATTTTGGTTGTTTTATTTTTTCCGAATGTCTCGCTAAAGTGTTCAGAGTAGATCCCAGGATATTAAAACAGAGGATTGATTTTCTCTTAAAAGTTTAAGATTTGCTAATGCAAAATACTCTTTACACGTTATTGAAAATGGGGTTACAAGGTTACCCCTGTTCATGCCTTACAGCAGCCATTTAGTCCAAATATGTCCACCTTTAGAACTTTATCCTGCTCTTAGATCAATGCCTATAATACAAAACTGATTGGATTTGATAAGTTTAGAAGCATTTACTTAATAATAATAGGGGAAAAAAAGACCATTAAATTGACGATCAGAGCAAAAGTAAGGTTAGCCAGAATGAGGATGCAACTCAACATCAACTTCAGCTCAACCATTGTAGTCCATTTAGTCTAAACACGTCCAGTTCAGTAGATAAGTAGCAAGTATTTTAGAATGTGACCGTATAAAAAGAGGAAAGTGAATAAGAAACATATTTAAAAACAAAACTATGCATCAATGAGGCTGCCCCGTAATAATTTTCCATCTCTCTCTCTCTGCTGACTCACGGGAACAAAGAGGAGGTTACTAGATATCTCTAGAAACATGGGAGAGGTGGAAAATCCTTGGATTTATCAGCAACAATAACCCAAATCCCCTGTTTACTCATTCTGCTGCTGCCTTTTGGCTCTAAAATGACAGAAGGCCAGACTAAAGTGACTGACTGGTGTTTTACAGCACAGTGTGTTTACGTTAATGGGAGGAGCAGAGCTTCACAATTACTTTAAAACAGCCTGAAAAAAAATGGTGTTTATTTTAAAAATGACAGTGTATACAAAAAAAAAAAAAAAGAGCAAAACACTTAAGTAATTTAAGACTTTTTAATTGTTCAAAATTAACAAAATAAATGTGCATTTATGCGTAAAGCAATTGCAAGAAAAACAAAATCATACATTAAAACTATTGTAAAAGGTTATTGAGAACAAAACTATAAAAAGAAAACAAAATACAGAGAAAAGAAATAACTGATCAGGCAGAATATTCCAGTGGTATTACGGTTCAAAACTTAGTCGTCTAGTTCTGCCTAGCCGAACAGAGACTATTAAACAAAAACTTAGCAGTTACATCAGTTTAATTACAGCAATAAGATGTTTTGTGCAGGTGCAGCATTAACCATTTCCTGTGTTTAGAGATCAAAATAAAGCAGTAGATCAGATATTACCACACATCTATTGCCTCACTGAAATTCCTCTGATGCTCAAGTGCCACTTCCTCCCAAAATAAAATAAAAATAAAGCAAACATTCATTTTTGCAGTACTTGTCACATCAGTGCTGAACTGACTGGCAAATAAAGAGCTAGGCTGCAGGATTTGCATAGCAGATGCCGCGCCTCGAAACAGCTGACCTCACCTGCCGGTGCTTCCCGTCAGGCCTTACACATCATGGCAACATGTCCGCCGAAGGCTGCAGAAGACAAACGGGACTGAGGCCAGACATCTGGAGACGACTGCGGCATGTCGGCGGGAGCGGGAGCGAAAGTGGGAGAACGAACAGACTAACAAGTGAACAAAAAAAACAACATCTCAGCAGTTTCTGTGCTGTTTTCCAGTGTGTTATATTCTCAGAAGAAAGACCACAAGATCATCATTCATGACAGCCTGGTTGGTATTGTCCGGTAATTACAGATGCCAACACACAAGAGCACAAAAAAATAAATAAAAAAAACTAAATATAGACGGCTAATTTCACACTCAAGCTCTTCATATATATAAAAAAAAAAAAAAACACAGGAATGTAAACTACCCAGGCTACAGTCTGTTTTAATACACCCTTTAAAAATGATTTTTGGTTTATGCAAATTCACCTCCCAGTACAGTCAAGGTTATAGTCAAAATCTTTATTTAGAAAAAAAATAACCATATGATGACCACCAGTGAGATTAATCCCTCTATAAAATAAACCCAGGTGAAGTGTAATAACGTGCTTCTCCGGTGGGAACAGAAACTAGACAACACCTACAAGTGAAATAATGCGACTGGTTGGCACTTCAGTTAAAACAGACGGAGAAACTATTACAGTGACAGATGGTATCTCGAAGATTATGTTTCGTCTTTCAGGGAAAAACCAGATGAGAAGCAGAAAGTTTCTACTGCTGTCGAGGCTGCTGTGGGGAAGTTCCTGACATTCCCAGTGAAAAAAAAAAAAAAAAAGGGGGGGGGGGGTGATTGAGTCCTAAGGAAGTCTTTGGAAAAGGCTGAAGATGCTTTTGGATGAACACATTTAGGTGTATATGTGGAAGAAAAACATTCAGAGGCCGATGCTGAGGTGAGACGGCAGACCTCCGGTTCTGCCTCCCTTTGTCAACACAACCCACAGCAGAAAGATGTTCCAGGCAAGGAAAGGGAATGATAGAAGCATAGCAGTGAAGTAATGTCATGTTGATGTTGGCCCCTGGACTGCATAAAAATCGTTTTTTAACACCACTGTATATAAAAAATACGCTTCTATACTTGGACGCCTAGCTAGACCGAGAGGAAACCGGATCCAGTAGCTCCTCCAAGGATTCTGCTCCTCCTAGCTTTGGCTCCTCCTTTTCAGCCTTTGCCTTTTTTTTGGGTATATTACTGGATGAAGGCGCATCCTCCTGCATAAGCTCTTTGGCCAGGATGTTGGTCACTGCATGACCAGCTCGCCGGTGGTTGGCTGAGGAAGACAGAGGACAAAGTAAGACTAAACAAAGATACCACAGTGAATCTGCACATTCAGCTGCTACCAGAGTTCCTGACTAAATCTCAATCTAAATAAAAAAACAAAAATCAGCAGCCATAAAAGAAGAGCAAAGAAAAATTGAAGGATGTATAAACCATTACAAGGATAGATCGCATAAACCCCCCCCAGATATTTAACAAACAGATAAACTGACGTACAGAAACGGGAGGATGGATAAGCCAAAGTAAACATAATTAGACAAAATTGCCTAATAAACACATGAAATAATCGCTAAGACAATTGGGACAATTTAAAAAGAAAGTAGAAACTAAAAGATTCACACACGCCCATTGTGTTACTTAGAGTCTAAAATGAATGTGTAAATGAATAAATCTTTGGACAAAAACGTGAGAAATCTTTAAACAGATGCATGCTTATGAGTTTAAACAATAGAAAATAACATCTGGTAATAAATCTCATTTTCTCATCCACCATTTCTACTCTTTTCTCTATAGACAGACTTCAAAAACACTTTAATCCCACACGTCTCCTGTGCAGGAACTTTGGTAATTCTGCGTCAAACTTGAAGAAAACTTGGAAAAGTAAGTCAGTTGGACACTTCACCACTCCATGTTTGTAAGAAAAAAGCAATATTGTAATACCATAAGTGACTCTGTGCTAGTGTTGGATTAAAGCAAGTCTGTTCCTAATCAAGGAAAAGAAAGAAAAAAAAAAGAGGGGAAAAATGTGGGATTAGAGAAAGTAGGGCTGATGAGATGAACAAACAGGAATGATGTATGCAAAATCCAAGAGGTAAGGCAGCGGGTTAAGCTGAAGACAGAGCAGGATGATTCATGCTGTGGGAAGATTAAAGGCAGAGGTATGAATGAAAATGAGACAAAAATGGCTATTGAGACTTGAGTCACACAGGGAATAAGCTGGGAGGAATGACAGGATGTGACAGGAAAAAGAGGGGAGATATATGAAGAGAGTTAAGTGCAAAGCATGACTGATTGGAGCCATAGGCAGTTTGTGTTTTTATTCATCGACTTGCTTGCAGTTATTTTCCACACAGCCACCTTATCGCTCCTTTTACGCCGCCTGTTTTTTACGGCTCCTTCCTCTGCTGCGTGGGAGGACAGCTGCACAGCAGCGGCCATTTTGAGCTATATAGGTCAGTGGGAGATTGTTGCTCGCCTGTTTGCTGTTATTTTACACCTGGTGAACGTTCAGGTCTTCACTCCTCGAGCAAACAACGCAAAACCAAAGCAAACACCAAACCTTCAAAACAAAGGGGGGGAAAAAAAAGGCATGCAAATGTAGCATCTTAAACAAACCAAACCAGATGCAAGAAACACAGAGAGCTCCACACAGATTTACCCAGCATGTTTCCAGAACTAGCTGCGACAGAGACAAAACGGAGTCTACAAAAAAAAAGCAGGAGAGACACATTTACAGATCCATAAATGTTATTTTCCTGTAAACAGATCATAAACACCCATCTTTGGAAACAGCCCCTCTCTCTCTCTCTCTCTCATTCTATTTTTGTCAACTCAATCCCTTCTTATTCATGAATGTGCTAATGAGAAATTATGCAAATGACCTAAAAAACCATGAGAAACCGTGCCGATGGTGCACATATGAAGCGCTTGTCCTACATGTTTAAACCCAGTGGGGAAAAAAACCCAGTGGGGAAAAAAAAAGTGATTCAAAGCCCGTCAACGCATCTTGTGTCTTCTTTCATCTTCTTCCTCTTACCCTCCAGGGGCCAGGAGGAGAGGAAGAGGAAAAAGGATGGGAAACAGATTAAATATGTTTCAACTGCTTTGTGGTGTCTCTGAAGCGATACTGAGTCTCTCACCTTAAAGACAATATTGCACTGAGAACGTTTGTTTATGAAGCTAATTTAACCTAAACTGCTAATACTTAAATCTCGGAGAGCAGCGATATGATTAAAGTTAAGCTTTTTTCCTGTTTTATTAAATATATTTTTGAAATCATATAAACTAAATTTGTCGGTAAAACTAGAAATAACTGTGTTTGGTCCGTTGAGTATATTTAAATGAAGGGAAACAAATGTTTGTTTTCCAAGTAAATGATTGAAAATGAGTCTCTGAAAAATGAGTAGTAAAGTATTTGCTGTACTGAACTTCTGCTGTTCTAAACTTTTTTTTTTCTTTCAATGATTAAAACATCCAGAATTGAGAAAAAGTCCCAATGAATTTTAAACTATCCAAATATGAAGCCACTTGTTGGCGATTTGGGTTTGTCGAACCGCAGCACAAAACTCCCTGCGGTATTCCATTAAACACACTGCATGTATCCTGAACATGATCGCCAGCTCTGATGTTGACTAAATGATCCGTGCGTTTGGCACGAAGCAGAGGGGTTGCAGCTCATTTAGCTAGATCGGTTGATGGTCTGTTTAATGACGAGTGTTTGCACACTGCAGGGTGCTTTGTAGCACAAAAAAGCTATAAGTGGGAGAAAAAAAAAGTCTGCAACACATTACACTGCAGGAGACCAAGTAATGAGTACCGGATGAGAGAGATAGCGCTGTGCTGTAGACCATGTTGTGGTTCTTCTGAAGAGGGAAGTGAATAAATGTGCCGCAGTTTTGTTCTGGTGAGACTTAGAACTCACCTTAGTGTCAGTGGTTTCATCTTTCACTAATCAAAAATGCACCCGTGTAATAATATTACACCTTGTTAGATTTCACAGCTGCACTTTTCTAAGCGTTCTTAACAGCATTTTGAAGTTTGATATGGTACTAGCTACATTTCTCGACTCGTATTAAATTTTCAGGGAAGTGATTTTAGTCTGTTAAATCTTAGTGAAGTATTTCGGAATAAAAAAATATACTTATGGGATAAAATATTGTGTTTATTTAATGGACTTACCAGAAGAAAAGGAACATTAAGCTAAACTCTATAACAGCTTTGTTTCCACTTTAGCTAAGCTACTAAAAACTGAATTTAACAATGCTTGATGTGAACCCTTATATTTTAGCATTAAACAAGGGGATTCACAAAGAGGTCGTAGCTGAAAGCTCAAACTGAAAGATTAAATATCTCTAGTCCTTTTTGTAGATTTTGTTTCTTAAAGACATTCGTTTCAGTTAGTTTTCTTCAGTGTGGGTATTTTCTAAGGACTTAAAAGCAAAGTCAATTCAGGAGCAAGAACCACCAACACAAAACAGAAAAGTCTGACTTCTTGGGAACAAAGTACAATGATTAAAGATGTGGTTTAAAGCCTCTGCTCTGTACTGTATATACTGTTTATGGTACAGAGGTAAACAGGACAGGATCATGGAATGACAGCTAAAAATGGTGTATTAGAAGAAGGTTGCAGAGCTTTTTTTAAATTCTTATCAGAGACACATACGCCCTCCTCAGGCTGCTGCCGGTAACACACTGCTGCTCTACAGCAGAGGACTCTGGGAAATGGTGACATCATCTAGCAGCACTACAGGCTGTTGGGGAAACTATTGATGTCAAAGCATTCAGCGTTCTCTGCTGCTGGTTCACACGTGTGCTTTTACTTCATTGTCTTTATGGGTATTGATTTTTGGGACGTCACCGCTGTTCAAGCTCGTCTCATTGGACGGATGCTGCTTTAGTGGTCGCTGTTGTATATGACCATCTGTGAAAGCAGGCTTTTAAAATGGTGTGTTGTGAAAGAGCAGCCTGCAGAGCCAGCGTGTGTCTCCATTGTTGCTATGCTCTTTATATCCTTCTAGCTGTTGTGATTGGTACTTTGTCGGAAAGTGGGCTCTGTGATTGGATGCTCAGCTGAGGGTCATGACCCTCCAGATGGGTCTATAGTGTGTGTTTAGACACAACATCCCTTTACTTAATTAACCTAAAACCTGGTTACAATTAATTCTGATGGTAACACAAACAAACAAAAAAGACTTTTCTAAATTGAAATAACCAAAATGACTTTTTAAATTTACTTTAAAACATAACATGCTTAAGTGTTCTATGATTTTATGGCAAAGACGTCTGAGGTTTGCAGAAAGGACAAGAAAGAGTAAACAGAGGTAAAGCACCAGGAGGGAATGACAAAGAAAACTAGGACTGAAGGATACAAGAAAGAAAAGAACAGCTTTTAAGGGGAAGAACTAAATATAAATATTAATACATGTGCTTAAGATTTTTGTACTTATCTAGACCTGAGAGAGCACAGAAACCTTGTATGAGAACAGATCAGCTGATTTTGCCACATTCATTGTAAAAATGTTGATAATGTATTAAAGCTCAAAACTCTAGATTTAAAGTTTTGCATACAAGCTGGTCTTTATCCTTTGTGGGCTTAACGTCATCCGTTTGCATGTTTCTGCACTGGCATGCGAGCATCTGGCGTGTGTGTTTTTGTGTTTTAGGAGTGGGGGTGGCAGACAGACGGAGGGTAGGTAGCGGAGGGCGCCACATGCACACTAACACGCTACGTGTGATCGGATGCAGGGGTCAAGGGTGAGTGGGTAGATCGCCTCCACAGCCTCGTGGCACACTATTCAGTCACACTGCAGTGACACAATGAGCATGACGACCCCCTCAATGGGTCCTCGGGGGTCTTTTAAGGCTCAGCGGTGTCGTTTGTCGTCACGGCAGCTGTGGAGGGGTAGAAAGAGCGAGGAGGGGAAACTCTCCACATACCGATACACAATAAACACAGCCCAGATTTTAAGAAAGTTAGTGTAGATAAAATGTTTCCTGCTAGAGAAGTACAAGTCCTTCATCCAACGGATATTAAAAACATTGTACTTTTGCTTGTTTAAACCCCTTTAACAGACCTATGAAGTTGATCTGTGTTTGTCTGGGTCTCTCACCCAGAGTTTAAAGACAAAATAACTCATAACCACTAACCATTTTAACATGAAAGAATCAGGATCGGCAACTAAATAAATAAACAAGTCTCTTAAAGGACGTTCAGTTGAATATTTAAAGTGGAAACTGGAAAAAAGGGAGAACACACATCTGTCCTGCAAGAATGTTGGAAGAACATGATTGATGGAGAACATTATATATTTTCCAGCTGTTAGATGGTTGGCTTAAATAATTTATCATGATAAAAAAGTGCAACAAAGGCATCACATTTCCTATGATATGTTTTTTCTCATGATTTGGAATGAAAAAAACAATTGTGTGCTACTAACGAGATAACTTGGATTTCTTCTTCTTTTTTTTTTTATTGGACTTGTTCAGCAAAGCCATAAACTATTGTTACCAGGAGGTTTAAAATAAACTTTTCAAAAATGTCTCAATAATATGAGATCAGAACATCTGTGTTTTTACACCAGTTAAAATACTCAGGACTCGGTCCAGGGTCAAACCGCGATGCCTGGAAATTATACTAAATGTCTGCTTATTTCTTGGAACTATTTCAGCGTTCATTTCTGTTAAAGAAACAAAGATGTCAGCATGGTAATCCTGAAGTTTAACAGTGCTTTAAAGTGAACCAAACTCAGTAATGGCACCACTTTCACGTCGGCTCTGAGGTCATAAAATGGCTCCAAAAAAATACCCGATTACTACAACACTAATTGGAAATCAGATCATTTTGATCTATATGCGGTCATTTCTTAGGCTGTAGTGATGAACACGACTGTCCCAGGTTTGATTCCTGACCCTGAACCGTTTGCTACATCAGGGCTTCGCAAACTTTTTCCGCTTGTGACCCTCCAGCATACCATAGCATGGAGAGTGGCGCCCCCCCTAAAAATACAGATAATTAAAGCTTATAGCACAGGTGCTATAAGCTTAATATGTTTGGGTACATCCCTGTCATTCTTGCATTATCTTTATGAAATTAATTGAAACTTGACTTAAACAAAATAAATAGTGACTGAAATCGAAACCGCAATCTCTGCCGGAAAAATAACCATTTCTTTTTTTTCGTAAAATCGTTCAGCCCTACTTTAGGAGGAGCAAGTTTATCCTATAACCTATAGCTCTTAATCTTAAACCTAATCTCTCTCAGTTGTCGTTTTTATGGAAACAACTATTCATTTACCGTGTTGGTGGTGGGGTACAGACTTCAGATTTCAGTTAAGTTTTCTTTAAAAAAATTAAAATATATAGCATGCTTTCAGATAAGTTATAAGACATGTAACATTTAAACGCAATAGAAACAGACATGAGTCAAAACGGGGACATGGTTTCGATCTTTGAGGAAAAACTATTGTTTTGGTAAACTCTTAAGAATAAATGTGTTCCTACTTTCTGTTTGCACTATAAAACTTTTTTGTCCAATTTATAATGCCCACATTTGGTTAAGCTAAACATTTGTTCAAAAATATACAAAAACAACTTAGTACGTTTCTAAAACACACAGCTCCACCTCAAAATATCAAAAATTTTCTGCATGGATAAAATGAAAAAGTGTCAGCTGCTGGGACTGGCAAATAGATTGCATTAAAAATAATTAACTGGTTATTTTGGCCCGGGATGAGCTGTCCATTTTGTTTCACAATAGCAGGGGGGTGAAAAGGATGGAGAAACCGCATCTAATGACAGTGACTTCCTTATGAGCTGAGGGTGTCCCAACCTCCCAATCATTCCCAAAATGTAAAGTAACCCATCCTAAATAATAACTGAAGCTTATATATTAGCTTGTTTATGATCTAAATCTAGAGAATCCAGTAAGATACTAATGGGGAGAATAGGAAGGCCCCATAAATGACCAGATATGTATCAACTTAGAAAGAATCAAGATAAGCATCCTACTACTTCAGCTCCACTAAATAAAGACCTCTTATTCAACCATCCAGTGAAACGTGCACGCATAATACACTCAAACTACATGCCAACCTTCTGTGTTGGAGGAAGGACTTTGTGGCCTCATGCCTGAAAGTCAGCACATGGAAAAGCTAAAAACAGCCTTGAACCAGGGCTGAGAATTATATAAACTTCTCACTACGGCTGTAGATGAACCACAGCCCGCTTTAAAATAGCAGCTACAGAAAACCCTGGACTGGGGGAGGAATGAAACAAAAATGACACCGTTTGGTAAGAGAGGCATTCGGCATGGATATTACACATACCACTGCTTCTACTTTACAGATTATTTTACCACAAATTTGTGTAGGGAGGAAACATTGTTTCTCCCCCTTTCTCCCATATAAATGATCAGGGTTTTTTTTTTCTGTATAAAGTAGTTTAAGGTGGACAAACAGTGTTACAGATGACTGAAGAAAGCCCAAAATGGGCCCCCGTTTTTTTTTTTTTTGTTCCTACTCCTCTCTCTTTCTCCGGTTTGCCCCACATTTTTGTATTAGTGAGTCTGGAAGCAGTGCAGCAGGGTTGTTTATTAGAGAAGAGCTTTCTTTAAATATTTCCTCACCGAGGTCAACTCAGGACCACAATGAGTTTACAATTGGTGTAGCAAGACGACAAGAATCTGTAAACATATTCAGAGATGAAAATGAAAACATAAGAAAGAAGTTTCAAATTGCAGATAAGACCGAAACTAAAAGTGGAGTCTACCGCCTTGGCTTTTAGCTACCCTGCTCTGCAACTACGCTTCACATCTGGCTTCTATTGAGGAAGGGATTGGGTTTCACACTGTATGTGCAAATTCAGAACGTGCACTACAGTGCATGTGAATGAAAACACATTGTTCTCCATTGCTTGCAGCAAATGGCCCCTATATGTTTTCTAACTCAAATGGTGTCACACATTAAGTTGCTTTAAACAGAAAATGAAGTGACAAAGTTTTTGTCCCAGTAGTGCTTATTGGTCTGTTGCCGTCTGTATGCACTATTCCAAGACTATATACAAAAATGAAAAAGAAACACGAAGCCAAATACACAAGTCTCCTACAAGCAAACAGCAATGTTTCTGACTGAGTGACCTTAGATTGAGCATGCAATCAGATCTCTGGCTTGTGGTTTGTTTAAATAAAATTACTGTAGTTAATCTCTGCAGTGAATAATTGTTTCAGCATTTTACAAGGTTGAGACGCTGTGCTACTATGCTATGCTATTATTATTCACCTCGAAATTTTGTTTTGCCCAAATCGTAGCATGCACCCCCACAAACTATATATCAAAAAATGTGGCCCCATCCCGGGAGGTGTGCTGTTACTTTTCGTTTACACATTATAATATGCTGGGAAGTAATTTGCAAAAAAACGTGTCAGAAATTCCCATAATGAATAAATGAATTTGCAAAGAAAAATAAAAAATCTTCAAAACACCAGTTTTTTTTAACAATTACTATATCATCATGCTTTTAGCAAGAAACCCGATTTAACTCTGAGTTTGTAGGTATGTCTGTGTTCTGGCAACAAGTGAAGACAACGGTTCTTTAGCAAAGCTTCCCCGAGCAAAAAAAGTCAGAGCAGAAATGGCCAGGTTCCCTATAGAGGTGCATTGATTTTGAAATGGCATTAGTTTTTGGTCGGACCCAATAATTAAGTCGTCTCTGCTCATACTCTGAAATAGGTAGAGATCTGAACTATGGCACAGTTGTAGATGAGGAACGACCCTCACTGGCGCTTTTTGAATTTTAGAGATACATGTTACGGTTTTCCAATGGTAAGGGTTTGTTTGGAAGGCTTATTTCTGTAAAATTTGGCCTGATTGAGACATGATAGTGAGAGACAGACATGCAGCAGGTACAGGATCATTAACTACCATAGCAACAGAACACAGGTGTATCAATGGCCTCTAATTACCTCCGCCAGTATGCTACGGTGCAATACAGGCATATATAATGTCAGCCAGAAAGGAAGTGCTTCCATGTATGCATGTGTGTGTGTATATATATATATATATATATTTTTTTTTTTATTAGTTATTTATTTATTTATTTCTAATTACTAGACGTTTCAGTGAAGTGTTTGAACTCATACACAGGCCCAGTTGGGGAACTTCATTGGTTAACCATATAAGGGCATCATGCAGTGTGTTTGAACCCATTTATACTGCTGCCATTTATATTGGTGTATGTGGGTTTTCTGGGTAACAAGGTTCTGTGGGTAATGATAGTTTCAAATACTAGCATTTTAGCTTCTGCTGCCTTATACAGTAACACGTGCATTCTACATGAAGTATGTTAGTGTAAGTGAACATGCTGATGACTACCTACATGCTAATGTTAGCATCATACCTAAGATTAGCAATTCGGCTGATTTTGATGTAAGAGCTAAACTTAGCATACAGAATGCAGAAATTATGTGTCTGTCAACTTGCAAGTAAGAGCCCACATAGTAATGATAACATTTAAGCTAATGTTAGCATTTTACCTAATATTTGCTTATACACTACTGTGTGCGCTCATCAAGTATACTAGTTTAGGTTAAAATGCTAAAGACAACCTACATGCTAACCTTAGCATTATAGCTAACATTAGCATTTAAGCTCATTTTGATGTCTAAGCAAAACTTAACGTAATACATACAAAAAGTAGGTGTCATTAAACATGCTAGTATGTAGCCACATAGTAATGATAGCATTAAGGCTAATTTTGCTCTTACACTACACTTTGCGCACTACATAAATTATATTGCTGTAACTTAACATGCTAATGACAACCCACATTCTATCGTTAGCATTACAGCTAACATTAGCATTTAAGCTAATGTAAGCATTTAAGGTAAATTTTTCATATATACTACAAGACTTTTTAAGGTAACGTGCTTTTTAAGGTAACGACCAACATCGCACAGATGTTGGTCAAGCCTTCTCTAAAGTTTTAAAATATTATTTTCCTATTCTATGACAAGATCTCTATAAGTTTCCACCAAGAGTATTGCCCACACTCATTCATTGCACCCTCGCTATGCTTTGTTGCTGTGCCAGCATCTGAAGCCACTGGCTTTGCTCTTTTCTTTCTTCCACATCACAAGAATAAAACCAATCCGTGCAGCAGCCTCTGAAGTACGCAACAGAGGTGGGGAAAATAAATATATCTGTTGCTGAGTCTTGATACAAACACAAAGGAATGAGGGAGGGGAAGTGCCAATGAGTCTCAAACGGTACATGTGAATATGAAGTGAGACAGGAAGCTGGCAGACCACCATGTTTGGGAAGATCTACAGCTGGGAGTGTAGTTACCTGCTTGTCGAGGTCCTCTCTTCCTTCTGAAAGCAGCACCTGACTGCAGTGCCTCCAATAGGCCATCCATGATACCAGTTTCATCACCCTCTATAAATACAAACAAAATTATACACAATGTCAGCAATGCATGAACAAACTCTGTATTAGGATAAGTGACTCTACATTTAAATATCTGTTTATACCCCACACAGAGCTAAATCACAGGATTAGTATCATAAGTTTGGATAATTTTCTTTACTGATTAAAAAATATTGTTTTTCCTAAATTACCAGGAACTTTCCTTTCCTTACTTGCCAACAAACACACGACATGGATATAACCAATAGACACGTGGTCGGTGTGGAAAAGTAGTAACATTAACCGAGATAAGCAGTGACCTACTTAAGCAGTCACAGCTAAAAGTTACATGGTGCACTCACTGGTAGCCATCATCTGAAAATACACAACACCCTAACTAAAGGGACACACCCAGTATAGCCATGTCCACAAAAAAATCTACAAAATGCATGCGTAATTGAGGCCTACGTTTTTAATTTGTAATGGCTGGATATAAATCCAGCATTTTTTATATTTAACTGTACTGGTGGGTTAACTTTGTTCCTTTCCATCCAGATTCTCGGCACAGCCTTGGTGTCTGAGGGCCGTCACCAGACAAAGCTGGACTATAAATTAGGGTGCCACTCTGTATGAATGCTCCGTGGGCAGCAATCAAGGGCAGAGTTTAGCACACAGGCAGATGCTTTCAATTATGTCTATCTGAATCTGAATAGGGACTCTAAAAGGGGCAGGAGGGCTGAGGGTTAAAGGTTTATGTTGTCGCCTTCCCTACCCCAAAACATACAGGGTAAATGCCCGGCTCACACAAACACCCAGCGTTTAATCCTGCAGTAAGCCATGCACCAGATGGTGTTTGGTCTCCCCTGTCATGTCTGAGAAAGTCTCTCTACCTCTCTCTCAAACCCACGAGCCTTACATGGCTCACACACACCCCTCAATGTCCGAAGACTGGAACTGCATAAAGCGACCAAAAAAAAAAACAGACTGCAGCTTTCCTCTTCAGGGTGAACACATCTGGAATATTTTCTTTTACACTAATCATACGGTTCGCTAAAAGCAGTCATGGAGACACAGAAACACACAAACCTACTTGTGAAAACATACGTAGTGCTGAGACCAGTAAACTGGCTCTTTAATAGATACAGTTGTTTTGTTTTCAGGAAACACCAAACTACAGTTAAAATACTATCAGGACAACAGCATGCAGTGTTAGAATTCTGTAAACAAAAAGAAAGAAAAAAAACTAGACTTAAGTAATAAGAAACTTTCCAGGATTCAGTCACATCTTGGAAATCATGTGATACTAGTTTTAGGATTATTGCAGGTAAATTACACGTAATTACGTTTAGAAAAAATTCTTCTGAAATTATATATTAAAAGATATTTCTAAATTTCATTTGGCTAATTTGGACCAAGTAAAATTGTTTAATCAAAAGAATCAAAAGCAAGGTGGCTACTCATTCAACAACAACACAGTGCATGAAACAAACAGTGAAGCCACACTTAAAGCAACTAAGTTGTTAAGACGGATCAATTAGTGCAATAGCATCAGAGTGATCTTATAAAGCTGTCGGATCTGATCTGCTACAACACACACACATCTCTGTGCAGCATGCAGCATAGATGCGCCCCTCCTCTCCACATACACACAACACTTCCCATTCGCATTTCACTGCATCTTTTCTGGGGCAATAGCGCCTCTAGTGGGTGTTCACACGCTTGTTAATGACAGCATTAATGAAATTATTTAATAACTGGAGAAGAAACAGTAAAACACAGAAAATAAAAGAGAGCGGAGAGGTGGATACAGGATTTAAATTTTTCTATAAGTGCTAAAATAAAGTCTTTCACTGCATCTAAGTGCGAGACATCAGGAAAACTAGGCTTATCCCTCTTCATCCTCTCATACCTCCTGCTTTTCTCCTCCCCTCTTTACTAAGTGACGACAACGCCGCCTAATCCGCTGCAAAGCATCTGCTGCCCTAGTCTCCTCCAGCCCCACCCCCGCAAACCTCACTGCTGCCATCCTTATTCTTTGTGTGGAGTGTGAGCACTCCCAGTGGCGGTTCCCATACCAGCAGCTGTACACCACACCAGCACACACCCATCATGAGAACATACAGCTTCCAATAGTCTTTTACAGACACCACTGACATCTAGTTGAAAGTATAGGGTACAGCAGCTGTCAGATGTAATTAGTGCAAACATCACACAAGAAGCACAGATGGTGAATGCGAACTGATGGGTTTGGCATCAATCTCCTCAGCCTGCTCAGTGTCCTGAACTCTGAGGTTTCCGAAACTAATCAAAACACATGACTAGATAATTTTAAGTGTGTGAGGAGCTGTAACCTTCAGGCTTCCAAAACAATGAGGCATTCACTGTAACTTATAGTAACTCTCATCATGTCTTTAAACGTGTGTGTACTGAGTGACTCACACAGGAATGACAAGGCCACGAATTACAAAAAAAAAAGATGGAAGCATGAAGTAAATTTATGAGAAAGTGAAGGCATGTGAGAGGATACCAGATAGGAAAATTAAATAAAAAGCAGAGATATGTGTGTGTGCTAAAGAGCAGCTGCTCTATGTAAATGTTCAACAACATTAAATAGGGGTGTTGAATGACTTCAGTCAAATGTGCCACCTGTATGTAAATGATCCCTCCCTCACCAACGCACACGCACGCACGCACGCACGCACGCACGCACGCACGCACATCTTTAAAGCTCCATTGTATTACTAGATTGTTCGTGGTTCCACAGTTTGAACATGAAACTTTATCCCTCTCGGCTATAAATGCTTCAAACTTTTCTACACAAAGTAAGGTATAAGCCTCTTTTTTTTCTGTCGAGAGGTTAAGAAAATGTAAACAAGCGGGAGTGGGAGTAGGACAACCTCTATAAAACAACTTTTGTGGAGCTACAGAAACAAAAGCAAACCACATGTTAGCCAGCAGTTTCATTTTAGCACACGTGGAAAGCAAAACATATTGAGGCTGTAGAAAAGTTTGACCCTAGAACTGCAGGGACTCTGGGGAACCCAAATGGAGCCAGCGAGAGGAGGCAAGCACTAAAAGAAGGTCAGAGTCTAAAAGAGGGGGAAAAAAAGTCTCTGCATAAATGTGTCTACAAGGCAGGATTTGAGTTCCAACTGTGTGTATACAGGGATGAGAGAGTGGTGGTTTGTATTACATGGGACGATATGCTTAGAGCAGTTTTAGCATCAAATCGGAGACTGGAACTCTGCATTAGCTGAGAAAGAGATTTAAGTTTTTTTCCACTTTACTTTTGAGAAAGAAAATCCTACAAAAATTTAGATGCATAAAAACGGGGCCAAGCCGTTCCTCTGTCCCCTCACTTTATCTGAAGCCTCATTGTTTTGTGTTTCGTTCAAGCAAGTCATCCAAATTAGATTAAATCTGGTCTATAAATACTGAGGGCTTTATTACTTGCACTCTCACACACAAATATTTAAACACAGAAGTGTGGACTCTGACTGCCCCCAACTGGAATGGGGCAGAAATACAAAGTGAGTGATGTGGATTATGTGTGTTTTTAGTCAGACACAGGTAAAAAAAAAAAACATAAAGGGACTATGAAATCGTGACCTGCGTTGATGTCGGGAAGCTGGCTTCTTTTTAGCTTCTCCTCTTTTTCCTTCTCTGCTTTTTCTCTAGCCAGCTTGGCGTTCTTGATCTTCTCTTCTGCTGCCTTCCTCTTCTCGTTTTCCTTCACCGCTTGCTGCAGGAAGAAGAAAGACAAAAACTAATGTAAAAAAATAAATAAGATGCAGCAACTACAGGAAGGAAAAAGTATTTTAAATCTGGGAGTCATTCTTAAAGAGAGGTGCGTGGTGGTGGTTGCAATCTGCAACAACTAAAAATTAAGTATTCAAGTGGCAAATTTACGTTTCAAAAACAATATAAAAGCACAATACTTGCCCTTTGTCTACCACATATTTGAACAAAGCAATATTTTTTCTGACTATTAAATAAAAAAGAAATTTTATTTTATTTTTTTTAAATAACACACCTGGAACATATTCTTGAAGTTGCTCAGGTCTCCAAAGAACTCCTCCACTGAGACTTTATGCGGATCAAACACATAATATTCTCCCAGGTTTGCGAATTCCTTCTCCATATTTTTATGCATCAGGTCGAGTCTTTCAAACTGCTCGTGCGCATAGCTGACAAAACTGTGAAACCGTACGGTTAAGGTAGATAGAACAGACAAACTGCTGTTTTGTAAAGAAGACTTCATTTATCATTTAAAAAAATTATCAAAATAACAATACAGCTTTTACATTAGACAGCAGATGTAAAGGATATTGACATATTTTCCACGAATTTGTCATTTTCATTTTGTGCTGGAGGGAACGTTTCAAGATCTTTCTCCAAGCTTTTGATCTGACGCCCCATTTGCTCTAAATTCTTCTGAATCGTCTCTGCAGAAACTGAATGAAATCAAACAAAATTACAAAAAAATATTTTAATTTTACAACATTGCAGATTACATTGGAAATAATGTCATACAGCATAGATAAACAAATTTGAGATTTAAGAAGGGAAATAATCACACGTCTGAATCTATTTATAACTGAATAATCTCATCTCTCTGTCTCCCTATGCAAGAGCAGTCATGTATGTCATTTAAAATCTCAGGATATTGTTTAATTTATTCAAAAAAAATTTAAGTGGAAACAAAAGCTGCAATATGTTTTCACAAGCATCACAAATAGCACAAGCATCTAAAATGCCTGTAGAATTAAACCAGTCCCGGTTAATAAAGGATTCGACTAAAGGTGGAGTGTCCTATATACCTCTGCTGGCCTTTTCCAGATGAATAAACTCCTCGGAAAACTTCATGACTTCAGGATACTTCTCCTTGCACACGTCAGCAAGAAAATGGAGCAGCGTCTGCTTCAAATCAGCTGACTTTGTGTCACGGAGCTAATGGAAAAAAGAGAATTGATTTTTGAAAAGGATTATACACACAAAAATAGCAATCGAACGTTGAATGTCTGCATTTTTTCCTGTTTGACTATTGTTGGTAAGGTTGACAGGATGAAGTTGGTGATGAAACAGATTGTAAATTACTGAAAGAAATTACAAATAATAATGGAAAATGTTCAATATCTAGTACCATTTTCAAACAGTGTGTATGTTTTTTTTGGCTGATAAAATTAGAAATTGCAGTACCTACGAAACATTTCCAAGATAAAACTTATTATGTTGTTGGTGCCTAGCTTAAGAATTCATACCCCAAAAACTTGAATATTAAATTTGATGTGGTAGACCAACAGAAATAAGTGCAAATTTGTAAAGGCTCCCGGGTTTCTGACTTTATTTTTTTCTATTTATAAACTATGTTTTTATTTTTTTGTCTCCCATCATTGTCAAATCCAGGGCGATAATCTACTTTTAGATGTCAGCAAAGCACAAATTAGTCTTGTTGTGGGGACTTTAACAGCTGCTCTACCTCATATATTTGTTAGAAAACACATATGAAGAATCAGCAGGAACACCATCTGGGCACACTACATCAGGGAAAAGGTTGTGGCAAGCTTAAGTTATAACAAAAATATAATGGCACAACTACAAAGTGGTCCACTATGTGACTATGGAGGGAACTGCTGAGACTCATAGCTCGGGTTGTAGAAAAGGTTGACAGAAAGTAACTGAGAGTAAGCCTTAGGAAGTCCTGTGTAAAGTTAACCAAACACCATTTGGTGGCACAGAAAACATGTGTTAGGTCAAAAATGTTTGATCTGAACAAAAAAATTGTACCGGAAGTGAAAAACTAACATTACCCTCCATACACCATCTTGCTGTGGCCAAAATACATACGGATAGGCATAGATCTGAAGAATTTTTTTTGACTGTTTTTACCCTTCTTTGTTGTAGCTTGTTGGAGCAGCAACGTTTTTACAGCCAAGAGGAAATTGTTTGATTAGCTCATCAGGAAGGCCAGCTCTGTCCTAGAGGACTCCCTCAACTCAGAGGAGGTGGTGATAGACAGAATAACTAAAATAATATCAGTAGTCAACCAAACATCTGACCCATTGCAAGAAGCTGTTGCTGAACTGGAGAGCTGCCTGAGTAACAGACTGCTACATCCTAGATGCACAAAGTAGAGTTACAGCACATTGATCTGTATAACGCCTTTAGTGTTTACCTTGCACAAATAGGATATGGAGAAGCCGAATGCAGATCCATTTCGAGAGCCAGAATTCATGTAGTTCCCAACCAGAAGAATGATCTGCAGCAGCTTGGCAAAGTTCTCACTTTTCCTGAGCTCCTCACAGGCAGCTGTTACAGCCACCACATCAGGCTTGATGTTGTTCAGCTGCTCATCAAATTGCAGCTTGAACTGGATGGCCTGAAGCCGTGGCATCAGTCGCTTCACACTGGACATCTGGAGAAACCAGAGTATGGAGGATTAAATAGTAATGGTCTCAATAGTCTAAACCTTGGCTGATGTCAAACCTGCCTTGCTTGTCCTAAATCATAAGTAGTTAAACAAATTGGTCTAGAATTTTCAGACATTTTAACAATTTGCAATAGAAGCTATATAATACACTGGACCCCTGATACATGTACCAGTTATGGACCAAAGCTGCTCAACAATAGGTAAAATCTGCTAATACCTATAAAAGCACTTAGGATTGCCCATTTTATATTTGGCATTTTAGGTAATAATCTTTCACAGAATATATACAAAATGAGCAAAAAACACAATTTTAGTAAACACCAGAGGTGAACAAACAATTTCAACTCCTCAAATTCGGAGCAAGATGTAAGTATTTGCCATCCATTGCAAGTCCCAAATTCTTTATTAAGGACATATTAGATTAAAGAAAAAAAAGTAAAAATACATATTTGAAAAATACCCTTACAAAAGGACCATGGGCCTGAATTTGAGGATTCATTCTACTCTTTTCTGCCACACTGGCCTACAACTGGTGTAGTGAAAAATGTAGATCATTGTATGATTAAGCCAACAGGACTGGATCATTTGCAAAAACCAGAGACCAGGGTTAAGAGCTACCAAGACAATGGCCTTAGGACCGCTCAACACCATGGCTGCGCAAAGGAATTCTGTCTATAAAGGTTATGATAAGTATCTGTGAAAAAGGAAAACCTTATTGGAGCCCAACTCTTGCCAGGAAAGGTAAGGTAAGTCAATGCAGACCATGATCTGGCATTGGTTGTACATTGACCCAACGCCCTGTATTAAGTGGCATGGTACCTCGTACTCCTCCAGAACCCCACAGAGGACTCCATAAAGGAACACTGTCCAACATCTCCACCATGTAAACAAAACACAAACATTACTCCTAATCCTTCTTTACCAGATAGGCTTAGAAATTATCCAAAAACCCCTCCAAGGACTCTTTCCTTAGGATAAGGAGTAGGGTCTTCCTTTAGTTGTAACACACTCTGTTCCTCTTTTTAAAAAGGGGACTTCAAACCCAGTCTGCCAATCTAGGGGAAATGCCTTCGATGTCCACACAATATTGCAGATGATCATGTCAACCAACAAAGCACCAAAAAACATTCAGAGCGTTGAGTACCTCATCTCATTTACCCAAGGGGCCCTTCCATCAAGAAACATTTTAACCACAAGGATGAACTCAGTACAAGAGATTGGAGAATAGGATCCCAGGCTGCTTGATAAAATTGTCCTGGTGGGATACAGTAGATCTTCAGAGTATTCAGCATACCATCCCCAATGTAAAATGTTGGTGGAGCACTGCTTTACCCTCTTGTAACTCCATATGGTCAAACAAAATCGCTTTAAATCCGTACAGAAGTGACACAGGCCATAAATGACCCTCAGGATGGAAGCACACAACATGGCCCACTTGGACTCAATGTCCACCACCTTCCTGGGACACGTTAAAAGCTCTGCTGTAAACCTAATGGGAAATCCCAATAAACGCTTAAAATACATGTGGGCTTGATCAGCATCCTATCCTAGCAAATTCTCCACAGTGTCAGGAGTTGTCAGTTGCAGCTCCTTCCTTCTCTTTACCTGAGTGACCAAGTCATGCAGCCATAGGTCAGACAAGATGACTTCAAACTTGTCCCTTTTGCTTGAACATTATGTTTTTACGAACAATCCATGACAAGCACATCACTCAAGTTTTATTTTCATTATCCACCTGAGCATTAAGTTTCCACCAGAAGAACGTGGAAATCCCTAGTGGAAACAGTACAGTCTCCTGAGCAACTGTTGTTGGGCACATAAGCAAAAACAACAGGGGGAATACACATGTAGACAAAGGGTGGGTATCTTCTCTATTACCAGGGTGAATCCCAATGAACAGGCACAATGAGGGGTAACATGTATGCTCACTCCTGCTCTTTGCCTCTCAACTGTTGAAATCCTAGAAAATCCCATAAATTGTCAACCCATAGGTAGGGGGATCCACGTTTCCTCTTGGGGCTTTACATTGGAAATGCCTGCCAAAAGCATGTCAAGTAACATTGTACTGCAGCATTTTAGCTTAGCAAGCTGCATTTTCATTAAAATAATTTAGATAAGTTCTATGGGAAAAATGGGCACGTTTTTCAAGTCATAAATTTGAGTTATGATCTAAAAAAATATTCAAATGGGTGAATCCATCAGAAATAGGCAGGGGTTTACTGTACATAAGTTCTGTCAGAGCAAACGATACAAATTTCCCATCTCCTTTGCGTTTTATTCATTGTGTTTTTCATTTATATTTTTTATCAGTTTGATTTCTTACCACAACTACAAACTGTTCAGACTCAGCCAGATCATCGTATTCATCCTTCATCTCTCCAAGAACATTCAGCTGATCAGGAGCCGGGAGCTGCTTTATCAGGTTCTATGTAATACAAAGAGCAAAATAGAAAAGGTCCCATTCATGCGTGCCGAAAGTTATTATTTACCAACACATACATGTACATTTTTGGAATCAAACTTTATGGCCTCCACTTTAGCTCTATAAACACTTAATTTACCCTATTGGTGAACTAGCTAAATGCTGGCAGGAGCCAAAAACAAAAGATACATAAAACATGGAAACCTGAAAAGAAACTCAACAGAAATATCTCTTAGGCCTTTTGATTTTGTACCTGAACCATTGACTCCGTTAGAACTTTCTCATTGACTTCTAAGATGGCATTCTTGATCTCTTCGTACGGAATACGGAACGATCCCAGGAAAATTGCTAATTGAAGAATACACAAGAAAAAAACAAACTTCCTATATAAACAAAAACAAAAGAATGTACTAAAGACTGCTTTGCTTTTTTTCTGTATACTTGACTTACAGAGGTTTTGTGAAGATTTTGAATCAAGAACCTTTAGCTCCTTAACCTTTTTCTTCTGTGTCTGCTTTTCCTCACCACCATCCTGGTCTTTTTTAGCTGGAGAGAAGAACAAGAAGAGAAAACAACAATAATATGTATACACTGTTATTCATGTCAGAAGAGCAGTGCATGTATAGGTGTACAAATATTGTTAAAATATGAAACTGGTAGAAGGATAGAGGGTCCGTGTGAGGCATATTACAAGTGACAGACTTGGCAAGGCCTTGGCTGTTTTCACTCTGTTCCAACTGTATTCTGTCACCAAGCTGTTGGATTTTAGTTTGAGCAGCCCACTAAACTCACATGAAATGGCTTAGAAATGTGGGTAACATTTCGTTGAGGTCGGTGCTTTTAAACTTGGCCAGACATCTGTTTACTTTGGGGCGTTTAGAGATTGCATTTACCTTATGCATCAGCACATATACAGCAGGAAGATACGCTTTGGATTAATCGGTTCTGGCAAGGTCAGAGTTGTGACTGTAAGGATGTGTCAGAATGTGGGGGTGGATATGAACTGGATGAGAATTAAAAGTGAAAGATGAACAATCAATGTGGTGCTTGGTCATATAACAGCTTGCCGTTTAGGGAGTAAAAGTTAAAACTGTTAGGCCATCTGCTGGTTTTCACCTCTTTCCAAGTCTGCAACTGACCTTAAAATCTACTTTTCGGCTGAAGTCTAAATTTAAACTAAATGATCTTGGTCTGCAACTAACGGTTGTTTTCATAATCAATTAATCTGTCGATTGTTTTTACGATTAATCGATTAATAGCCTAATTGCTTTTTATTATCAATTTATTTAGCCTTTAATTTCCCATATAAGCTTTAAAAAAATGAGTTTTCATAAAGAACAAGGAAAACAACAGCAACTTTGTTGACCGCAGATATAATAGATTGTGCTTAGGGTGAAACGTGATTATATGAAACTAATCGATGACTAAATTAGTTGTCAAGTATTTTAATAATCAATTAAATCGATTAGTTGTTTCGGCTCTAAAATGCTCAACAGGTAAATATTAATAACATAAGAGGCCAGGAAGTGATTTTAATTAAACTATGCTTAAACAGAATTAAAACTGCAATATCAGTTATGTTTTGCAAGTGGCTGCAGTTAATCCAAAAACTTTAAATGAGAGAAGTTTATTGGGAATTCTGCAACGATGTGCTAAAAAAGGAGTAAAATAAATGGATGTTAAGCTTGAAGAGGTCAGACTGTAAATGCTAAAGGAGAACTTAATTTACATTACAACTGAATGTTGACGTTAGGGTCTATAACCCGTTCATGTTGGGACTGAATTTCCGGTGAAATGCGATCAACTTCCAGTTCAGTTTTGAACTCTGTAAACTGAACGTACAACACGTTCCAGTTAGGTTTCTTCTACATGTAAGTTTAGTATTGCAAATCTTACAAAAATAAAAATGAAAATAAACTTCAGAGAAAACCTATTTTAATCTATTGTATTCTCACCACAAGACCCAAGCTGAGTGTTGAACAACCTGTATTAATTCATTTCTTTACGGTCATGGTGCGTGGTTTGTTGAGAGGGCTTGATTTAAACAGGGGAAAAGTCAGCAGGCACCATACAGACAGACAATTACAACAGAACAACAACCCATCTATTCATCTACTGATCCATCCATAAGCCTCATCAATGAGTACTGTGTCTGAATAAGAGACGCCAGTCAGTTCAACAGTCGGTTATCTACCCACTGGTCCTAATGAGGACACGATCTCTTCATTTAGTCAGACACAGATCTAGATGTAGGCCGGACTGCAAAGAGCAACAACTTTACAAAGCTCATCTCACAGAAACCAAAAAAAACAAACTGGTAAAAATGTAAACTATTTTGATTGCTTTACTGTTTTAGGATTATGAACACATAGCCACCTGTAATTACTATGTAAAGCACTATTGTGTAACACTGCTAATAGTCCCTGCAGGGCAGGAAACTATGACAGGAAGCAAGCAGATATAGGACACAGGATAGGAAAATCCACAGGTCAGTAAGGAAATGACATCCTTGCACAAATACAATCCCCGTCCAGCCAGCAATGCTTACAACATTTAACAGCAACCACATGTTTCAGAAAATCTTTAAGTACAAACTACAGCACAGATTTAGAATAGTACATAATCCCTCTGAGAGGGATGGGTGACCTAGTTGAAGCATCATGTCAGTGGGTCAGTGCGTGCGTGTGCGTGACAGACCCAGAACTGGTGTGTGTGTGTGTCGATGCACGGAGCTGCAGCCTCAGCTGCGCTTCAGCCAATCGAACCAGTCCGAGCTGCACTGACATCATGGCCGATTCATAAAATGGGGTCTGGTGTGCTAACTGTAAAATGGCTGCTCTCTTGTCTCTATACGAGCACTTTTCATTTATGAGCAGATGGCACCTCTGCCGGCATCCACAGAGCACTGCATCCTGTTACACTGAGTCATAGAGGGGGGAGGAGAGGCAGATGATGGAGGTACAACACATGTCTGACCAGAAACACACACACATTTCTCAGCACTTACAAATAAGTGTTGAGAGCTGAGATCACAAGACAGATTTTTTTTTTTTTTGTGGTGACCTTTTTCCCCCCCATAATCCACAAAAAAAAACTATTCTGTAAAAAAACTAACATCCCTTAAAAACAAGCGGAAAGCCAATCGTCTTCTCCTGCAGCACCCCCACCTTCTTCCACACGACAGCTGCTTGTGTGTCTGTCCATGTGTGTGTGTGCATGCACGCAGGCAGTGGGTGTGTGTGTGTATCATGGTAAAAATTGTTCCATTGCTGACATCTGCTTTTCATTATGTGGAGAGACCAAAAGAATGCAGAAAGTTAAAAGAAGAGAGGAAATAACAGGAGGGGGGAAATAACGAGGAGCCAAGTCCTGATGGGGTTTTTTGTCAATGTGTAACAAACAGTCTGTGTGTCGGTGTTTGTGTGTCCATCCACACAAAGAAGAGTCTGTTTATCAGTCAGCGAGCTCGGAGAGTGTGTCCTTCACCCCACTTCTGCTCTGTTTCCAGCCTCGTTCCCTTACTCCTTAAAAGGCGAAAACGTGGAGTGGAGACAGTGACGTGTAGCCAGGCTTGGTTGAAACATAAAAGCAAACAGGAGGGACACAAAGGAAGACGAACAAAGAAATTATAAAGACCATAAACCACTTTCATATCTGGCCAAGCTGAACCTAAAGCACGCACTTAAAGAGAAGTTTCATCCCTCCTTCATAAAGAAAAAGTCTTTTCTCCTCCCTATGGCTTTTTTTCAGCCTTTTCATGGTACCCTATTCATCCTCTCATCACCACTCCCTGTTTGTAGATCACTGTGGTTTATTTTTAACCCACTAAAAGCTTACAGATGTGTTTCATTGTATATTTGAAGCATCAAGAGTTTTTCCCGGGCCCTCTTGTGGCACAATGCGAGAAAACCCCGTCACGTTGACTTTATATAACAGCAAACTAACTTTTTCCACTCTGCATTCCAGGTCTGGAGGCTGTCTAAACAGAAACTGACAAGAGGGAGTTTAGTTTAAACATCAATATTCCTCAGTTCAAAAATTCCCTGAAAAAAAAAAGAAAAACTCACAGAAATACTAAGATCTTGTGCCACACGGTAAGGATTTTATAAAAAATGTATACATAACTTCACATGCTTTTAGTTTAGAACTTTAAAAGTGCCAAACTTTTAAAACTGAGAGGGAGGACAAAGAAAAAACAAAAAAATAAGGGGGGAAGCTGTTCTTTTTTCTAAACTATAGTTGACAGAGGGACAGCTGTTGCTCTGGTCCCTTTAAACTTTAAATGTCAATTCTGTCACTCTATACAGAATTGTTGCGATGTAAGAGTTTGACAGGAGACGAATAAAGGGGTATCCAGGGTAACCTCAAGGCTGAAAGAGTCGCTTCATCCTGTTTTTCCACTGTGAAAGGAAATGAGGAGAAAAGATTCCTGGCTGTGTGAGCGTGCGTGCTTTTGCTCACGAGCACGTCATTGTGTGAAAAGGAACAGATGGCAGGGTGGGGCAGAGGGGAGGGGGACTGGGCAGGATGTGGGAGGGCCAGGAAGCAGGAGGAGGGCAAATGGGAGGGGCTAGGACCCTGCTCCCTTGCGCTCCCCTGGCGCATGAAAACTGCAACTGCAGCTGAAATTTGGACACATTTTTATTTATATTTTTATTTAATGAAATTAAAAGCGCAAAAAAAATATTTTCTTTCCTGAAGAACAAGAATAATACTAATGGATTA
Source organism: Orestias chungarensis (assembly GCA_032876305.1). Lineage (NCBI taxonomy): Eukaryota > Metazoa > Chordata > Actinopteri > Cyprinodontiformes > Cyprinodontidae > Orestias > Orestias chungarensis. Next base: position 2,326,018 of record JAVLVB010000935.1, read on the forward strand.
ACCTGCCCAGGTCGATGGAACAAAAAGTGCTACTGCAAACAAATAAAAATAAATAAAACTAAAAGCAGTTTTTACCATCATTCAGTGTTTTACCACTTAACAATGTTAATTATATTAGAAACAAAAGATAATTATTTTTTTGAAGTAGATGAATTATACGACTAACAAAAGTAAATAATTCAAACATGTTTCCTTAATGTGGACCCATTGGGAATGATTATAATTATATGTAAATGTGAACAGACTCAATATATTAATAATTATACATTTCCAAAAACAAAACTAAAAATAAACTGTTATAGTTATAAACTGTTTAGATTTTTTTTGTAAATAAAACAGAACTTTATTCAATCCATCAAATACACGACCAATAACAATAAGAATCCTCACAAAGGATCCCAAAATATCCTAAAATGATGTTGATATGATCATATTTAGACTTGTTTTTCAATTAAGTTGATTAAAAACATTTTCTCCAGCCTTATTTATCTATTTTTCTGTATAAATGTTAAAACTGGGAAAAAATAAAGTGTGAGCTTTACTATGAGACTGCAGTTGATGTGTGGAGTCACAGTGCCCTCTAGTGGCCATCCACCCAAACTGCTGCTTTTTTAACAAAAAGCAGACTAACCCCTAAACATGTAGTGTTTGCCTGGGGGAAAAAAAGGAAAGAAAAACTTAAAATAACAGAACTTGTGTAGAGGTGATGCTGCAGGCTGATAAAAAAGCACACGATGCGGTCAGTTGGTTTGTGTTTGTATGGATGTGAGGCGGTTAGCGTTGTTCTCCCAGGGCCAATATGACCTCTGTGCTCTTTTGGCCATGAAGGTCCTCGCTGATGACGCACCCATGGCACGTAGCGGCATCACTGATGAGACACACAAACTTCCGCGCGGAGTATGCCACCCGCATAACCGATAAGGCCCACTAAGGTTGACACATTGACACAGCACTACCTTGAACTTGAATTTGCACTTGCTGAAACCACACAAACAGCCAATAAATCCCAAAAGCAAATAACAGAAGATACAGAGCCCCCCTAGGTGCGTGCGTGCACTTACACGCACACGCACACACACAGAGGGAGAGGTGAGCCGCTATGGTGTGCTTATTAAATCAGTCCTATATCAGCCAGTCTCCTTGGGACATCAGAAAAGATTTACTACAGCAATTACACTAGCTAATTACAAGGAGGAGAACGGGAGGGAGTGTGGGAGAGCTACAGAGTGTAGAGTGGGGAAGAAAATCTAATCAAAACAAGAGAGCAAATAAAGGTGTGAAAACTGAGACCAGCAACTGAGAAAGCAAATAAAAGGGGAAAGAAGTTTAAAGGACAAATATGATGAGGAAGTGACCTTGAAGCCACCTGCAACACCGGAGCCTTTCACGCAGTCCACAGAAAACAGCAGCAGAGACACAAAGGCTTATTGTTCAGACCCACGAACCAGCTGTGTGAGTGAGTGACTCAGAGTGCCTATTTCTGTGGCGCCGCGGTGTTTGTTATTCAAAGTGTGAATGCCCTTGATGCTGCACTGGCCTTCACAGCACAGTGCTCCCTCTATGGAGAGCAGAGTGAATTGCGTTATAAACCAGGCTCTCTGGTAACCGGTGTATCAATCAAGTCTGAATCATGTTCCTTGAGTTGTCGAAGCTAGGCGGTGACATTCATCAGCCCTGTATGGATCTGTGTGGATTTCATTGACCAATGAGGCTCCTTATAGCTATGTAGCTATGTCTGAATTACTTAATAAGGAAGGACAGGGGAACATAGTTTCTGTGTAGGCTCCTACACTCCTAGAGTTCAAGCTTTAGAAGCTCAGCTAAATGCTACTCGATTGCTAGGCCAGTTACATTCTAACATTTCCCCACCGGGCACATGTGCCATCCATCCCAGCTGCTGGTGTAATACATGCACAACCATGCCGTCTTCATTTACATAAGCAGAGAAGTGGAAACGAAAACTTAAAAATTGGGTTTCCATCTCAATTAAAAAGTTAGATGAATTCCAACACTCGTGCACCCCATGAGGCACATTTGCCCCGGGCAAAAGGGGATTGGGTACAGCACTCCTGTCAGCTCTCAAATATTCATCATTAACTTATGGAAAGATGGAGCGAGTGGGAACTAGAAGACATAAAGTGGAAAAAAAAGAGTGAGAGGAAGATATAAATACATGGTAGACAGTTTATGAATGGAAGCAGTGCTAACTTAGAGAGCAAAATAGATGAAAGGAGGACAGAGAAAAATGGAAGTCCACAGAGTGTCACACCATGTAGGACAGCTATAAGCATGTCACAGTGCTGGTGCGCACACTCATCCCATTAATCCCTCAGTATCCATCCTCTCGTCTATAGCCATCCATCCTTTCTCGTATTTATCTCTGCCTCAGTGATGAGGACAAAGAAAAGCACTCAATCATTTGCCCACCTCCTTCCTCCCTCTCGCCTTTCTCTTGGTTCCCTTCAGGCAAAGCTCAGAGTAATTGTGACTTGACCGCATGGTGAAAAAGTCAGCGCACGAGCACAAATTTGTCTACTGACACACAATTGTGACAAGCAGGGGGACAAGGGCCAGTTTTGCTGGGTCTGATAATCCCTCGAGCAAGACGCAGTTGGGTGGATGGGGAGGAGGGGGGGGAAAATTTGCCATTTTTAATGTCAGTCATCACCCACAGGACTTGCACATACAGAGACTTGAGTATTTGTCTGGAGGCGAAAGATTTAGCCGTTTCTGGTGCTTGCCATTTATTTTTTCATTTGTTCTCTTGGAACATGATAATATAATGAGGCTAAGGAAAAGAGGGGGGGTATGTGAATAAATGATATGTGTTGAGAAACTGCAGAAGAGGCAGAGCTGAAGGAGAGACAAACAAAGAGATAACGAAGATGATCATTCAGTCAATTTAATACTAATACATTAAACAAAACAAGTAAAACTTAGTGTAAGGAATGTAAAAATAGCTTAAAAGGACAGAAATACTTTGCACACAAGCAGCTGACGCATCATTTTATCTTTCATCTTTGACCAACAGTTGTCTTTAATAAAAGCTAAGCAGGTCGTATAAAAGTGTAAATATTTATGATTAATAAGATATTTGAAAAGGCACTTTAGTTTTAACTACATATCAAGGGTTTATTAACTTTAGCTCCTACAAGCTGTTTACATTAGGATTTGGACAGTTAAAACAAATCTCTCTGGAGGACTTTTCAAAGGTCCTTCTGACTAGTTGGAAAGTCCATGACCTGCAATCTTCATTTCTCTCCATGGATGTTCTCAAGAGGTTTCATGTTTGGGGCTTTTGGCAGCCTACTCAATGACATTCAAGTCCTGAACCCACTCCAGGTCCGTCTTGGCTGTCTGTTGATTGTAAAAGGTCATCCTAGTTTCATTTTGTACACTCTGATGCAGGTTTTCCTTGGAGAACATTGGAATAATTACTCTATCCCTCAACATGCCCCTCATAGCATGACAGCATCAAAAGGACTCTTCTGTGTAAAGACATTAGCCCATCGATGAGCAGAGCCTCGGGTTGGCCAGATACCGTCAATGAAACTGTTAAAGATTTGTCTCTTCAGACCAGAGCAGTTTTTCCTTCATGCTCTCGGAATCCTTTTAAAGCTCACTCAGCAAACTTCAAGAATCACATAAGCCTTTTCTCCCCCACACAAGTGGTTTCTATTATGCCACTAAAAGCCTAAATGTTGAAGTGCTGCCAAGATGGCAGACCTTCTGGCAGAGGACTTCTTGGGTGCTTTTAAAGAGACTGACAAGGTATTGGTCAGCTCCTTGATAAGGCCCCAAGGCTCTGGTACTCAGCCTGGCTTAAAGGCCAATGTTATTATGAGTGCTGGTGGTTTCAGTCGTACTCCACAACCACTGTGCTTTGTGTCACACTGAAGACACAATATGTTTTTCATATCTGGAATAAACTATTTTTGCGGCCAAAAAAAAAAAAAAAAAAAAAAAAAAAAAATCTTAACTGATATCCAGACAGTTTTTGGACTTGGGTCTTCATCTTTAAAATAATGTAAGTTTTAAATCAAATTTTAGAACTTTGTTCTGCATGCAGGTTTTTCTCTTATTACTCCAGTTAGATATTTTGCACAAAAAAAAACAACAATATCGGAAATAATACACATAAGGAATTACACCTGATAAGTTGCTAAGGACTTTTATTTTTACTAATTTGTGAAATTGAATTAAAACAAAAAAATCAAAAATGTCTTTTTTTAAAAAAAAGGTTTGAATCTTGACCACAGAATGTTTCGATTGACATAATGTGGAGAAATGTCAAGGTCCACGACTCGGGCCGCTTGATGGCATCCAAATTCAGTTTTTTTGTTTTTTAAGAGAAACTGGTTGTCCGCAGGTTGTCATTACGACTTTAAAGACTTCGAGCTGATCAGCAAAATAAACTGTCTAACTATTAGTTGAATTTGAATGAAAATCAGCATAAGAAAAAGCTTTATTTTAAATCGGGGGGCTAAAAATGAGAAAACAGATTGCTGTAATTAATAACTGTACAAGCAATTCTTTGTATACATTTTTTTTTTTATCGAGAACATATCTTTTGTTTTCATTTATGCAGATTATGTTTGTTATCAGAAATAAACGTATTTATTTTAAAAGAGTAAATAAAATTTGCATCTGCCAGAGTCTATATTGGGCTTAACAATAACATTAGAGCAGACTGTTTAATGGATAGGTAATTAAATTAATTCCACTAAATATAATCATTACATCTATGCCAAAACTAAGAAAAATAAGTGTATTTATTAATTTATTTGTGCACATATTTGAAACTACTTCAGTTTTACAATACAGCAAAAACAATAGCGAAACTAAGAAGCTGGAAGCAACCAAAACCGCAAGCTGGCAATCTGCACCTTGACTCCAGAACTTCAGAAGTTTACTTCGTGATCTACTGGGACGCTGTACCACTCCCAAGTTTGTGAAATTAGATTTAACCTCTTTCGAACAGAAGCAGCAGCTCACAAAAATAAACTACACGAGAGAAAATTACATTTAAACTGGGAGGTAGACATGTGAATTCTGTCCTCGAACATCTGTCTGCTGTCCTCTCAGGAATTGGCTGCGTTTGGGGCAAAATGAAAAATGTAAAGAAAAAAACAAAACAAAAATTACAAAAAGACAAGCAATCACACAGGATTCACAAAAGCACACACCTAATCCTTCCATGTGCTTAGCGAGCCATCAGGGGACATGTTGCCAATCAGACAGCTATGTGATGTTGGCCGAATGAAAACAATCAAGGAACAACACACAATATGGCTCGGAAAATGTGCCTACAAGTATTTGCTTGACTGAGCTCAGACTGGCTGCCGCGCTCACCTAAAGCAGGAGGCCGTGTGCCAGTATGTAGAAATCCTTAAAGATTTCTATAGATGACAAAGTATTAAAAGGTAAGTGCAACAACATGTTTAGAAAAACTAAAGAGATATCATTTCAGGCTTCCCGGCAGATTCTTGGGTCTCTGAGTAAACATTATGTCCGGATTATCTCCTCTAATGTTAAACCCACAGGATAAAAATGTGATTTGTTTTGTGTACTCAGAGCACGACTCCACAATGACTATGACGCTTTAAAAAATAAGCTAAAACTTAGTTGGTGGAGCTGAAAATATAAGCAACGGGAATCTAGTTAAAAGGAAACCAAAATATATTAAAAATAGACCTCAAACTCTACTGTAACATAGACAGTGGGGATTTTATTATTCATCTGCTCTTTATACAGGAGTTCACATTATTGTGTGCATGTCTAGCAAGCCATCGTCCCCATCTCCTTCTTGTCTCTTCTCACGGCTCAGTGAGTGTGTCAGTCTGCATTGGCCCCTTTTCAGAGGCTACTCAGAGATGGCAGCCCCATTAAAATTTAACCCACTATCTCAACACTAACCACACACTGACAGGAAAGGGTGAGAGAACAGCAGAGTTGCTAAGGCAGCATACACGGGGATGTGTCTCTAACTTGAGATAGGGGCACGTACAACCCAGCGCACTCATTCCACAGGAATCAGTCAGATGTGATGGGAAAAGATTGGGAGCGATGGAGCGAAAGATCCTACACAGACAGAAAATAAAGAATAAGATGGAGCAGATTAACGTACACGTACGCTTGCTTAATGTTGAGGCTGCTGTGGAAATGAATGGCATCAATTCACCAGGGGAAATAGAAAATTAGTACAGACCTTACATCCCCTTCAGTCTGCACTATCCCTCCCCATTTCTTTCTTTCTTTCTCATCAGCTCTAGCTGTTTATTCCTGCTCATGTAATCCCTCTTTGGTTTTGCTTTCTCGTTTTTCTATTACTTTTTTTTTAGCATTTTTTTTTTTGCATTACTTATTTCTGTCCTTTCTATGCCTTTGGACTTTCCAACTCGATCCCTCACTTCCTCTGTTCTTTGCTCGATTCACTGCCCTGTGGGATAGCAGGTTGTGTTAGGAGGTCTATAGCCTCTTAATTAAAAGGCACGACGAAAGGAGGCCACAGTAAACAAGGGAACACACGTGGTCGCATTGTTTGCTTATGAGGACCCATGTTATCAGTGGCAGTAACATCCAAAAACAGTTTATATTAGTAGGGTTTATATAAAACTGTGACAGGGAAGGATATGTCTTTAATGAGACTTTTCAAAAAATTTGCATAACTCTCTTGCAAGTCTAGTCTCTTCCAACTTTGCAAATGCAGACTAATATGTGGCCTTTTTCCTATTTGATTAAAAATCAGCGAAATTACATCTGAACAGGTTTTTTAGTCCCAAGGAAGGAAGGAGGGAAGGAAGACATTTAGGAGACAAGCACAGGAAGAAAGGCACTGGGACATTCACAAGTAAGAAAGACAAAAAGAGGGGACCTAAAGAAGAAGGGAAGGGTGGTAAGAAGGGAGTTAGGACAAGGATGGAAGAATAGAATGCAGTATACAAAAAGGGGAAAAAAGGTTTTCTTTCATGATAAATAATCAGATAGAATTTCGTACCTTCCTAACGTTTTCCACACTAAGGATGTGAACGTTTAGCTTTAGTCGTTAAACGGTCTAAAGGTTTCATGTTGGTCTCATTTGAGCAACTTGTTTCAGATGTTTGTTACATGTTGCTCAAAGTGTGAATGATGTTTTTGTCACCTACAATAACAAAAACAGTACTTATGGATTCTCTTTAAAAATAACCATCTTCCATAAAAGGCTACAGATATAATATGCACAACTAGAAGGTATCAGATTCCGTACCTCAGCAGTGGATCTCTGCAGTTCCTCCAGTGTTACAATGGGCCTTATCGCTACTTTTCTGATTAAATTTCTCTTTGCTCTGCTTCAGACTTTAGCTGAATGGTTTGCAGTTGTAGAATCCCTTGTCCATTCTCATATTATGGGTTTAAGACCGCTCCAATGGATTCTCAAAGCTTGGGATACTGCTGTGTGACCTTAGCCTGCTTTAAACCTAGCTGAAACATAATACCCGTGCTGACGATGATGTTCGTTCTGCAAAGACTTTAAGAGGAAAGCTGTATCTAGAATAAATTCGTGTTTGTTAAGACTTATTTTTACCACTGGACCATTAGAGGTATATCAGTTAAAGCTAAATACAGATGCATGTCACCCAATACAATACCCCCAAACCCAATAAAATACACAGATGTGTCATTTAAAAAAGTTAAACTAACATGTTTTAACCCAAGCAAGTAGACAGGCACAAAAAAAAGTTTCATTTTGCTAGAATGTATTTCCTCATGAGGCAAACAATCCAACATTTTCTTCATGCACGCTTTCACCTTAAAAAGACAGAGAACCTGCTTACAAAGAACCAGAGCAACAGGCTGTGGTGAACACCATTGCCCTGGGGTTTCTCTTTCTTACTCTTTTCAACTAACACACAAGATTTCTTCCTCTTGCAGACATTGCAACACCTAATCAGAGGATGAGGACCAGAAAACTGCATGGCTCGGACTCAATCAGCTAGCGCAATCAGACATAGGACACACACAATCAACCACATTCTTCCACACCCACAGGATGACACACTCATAATAAGCCTCGCGCTGACGGACGAAAGGAAGGCCATGATATTATTCAGTCTGCCTCATCACCCCTGTAACATACACACATAGATGCGCACACAGAGGAGGCGGCGTGGCAGCGGCTATTTTGAGAGCGTGCGTCCATTCTGTGCGAAGGTGACTTTGGGCTGACTGGAGTGGTAATTGGGTACACATACCAATGTTTTTTTTGCCTTTTCTTTTCTCTTCCCCTTTCCAACATTCACTCCAAACTCTCTCCTGCTCCTCTCTCCCTCCCATCAAACTCCCCATCTTCGCCTCAGCTCAGCCCCTGAACGTGATTACACTTCCGACATGACTGAGAGGTGAAGAGGGAAAAAGTGAGAGACTGATAATTGACTTGGAAAAACAACAAGGGCAGAAAATCGTATTAACACTGTCGGAAAAACAGAACCAACAACAAATGTGAAGACGCGCAGCATGAATGTACAGTTTCTATATAATTTACACATCTATAATAATATACATCTCATTTAGTTAGCGGGAAATTGAGGTGAAGTACGACACAATGTCACTCAAACTGTCACCCTGATCTTTCAGTGGAGACGCATGCACACTCACACAAGAGCAGAGTGCAATGGCCATCTCATTTCCTGAGACGAGTGACATTTTCTTTCACTCCTTTTTTTTCTTTTTATCCTTCTAGACTCCGTCACTGTGGTGACAAAATTAGCATTCCTTTCCCTTCCTCTGCTTCTCCCCTCCCTCAATGCGCGGACAAGAGGTGAGGACCAAAGGGACAGAGGAATGAAGACAGAATGAGGAAAAAAGGAGGAAGGAGGGAAAAAAAGACGACATTAAGAGAGAGAAAGGGGAAAAGGAAAAAAAAAAAACGCCTGAGAGATGTGGAGACAAACAAACAAGGAAGTTGAGGGTTGATGCGCAGAGGAACACAAGGAGAAGCAAGAAGCAGCAACAAAACCTAAAATAAAAAAATCGTGTTGTGCACAAGATGCAGACTTGGTGAGAGAGTAAATGAGGGGGAGAAATATCCCCTCAAGGGATTCATATCACCATGACAACCCTCCGCTTTGCCCTTCGCTGTCCGGTTGCACACTGAACTCTGGCTACTTCCGCGGACCAGCTTATAGTCTTGGTGAATTAACTTGGAGTACGAAGTCCCAGCTTCCTTTAAATTGGGCAGTCTTTATTCCAAGGTCCGGGAGTTAAAATCTGGAAATTAATTGCAATGCTAATGGTATTTACTTTATCTGAGCGGGCCCTGTGCATGCAAGCAGATGCACAAAATAAGCTCAGAGGGGATAAAAGGGTGTAATTAAAAACTCGAAAGATAGACTTTAGTTGCAAATACAGCGAGAAGAAAAAAATAAAGTGTGCATGTGAAACCAGAAAAGATAACACTGGCTTTAAAAAGAACAACAAAAAAAAACAAAAAACACCTTAGATGAAATTAGAGAGGTGTAATGGGCAGGATGGAGGGATACCCAATTAATTTGATTATGCCAAACTAAATTTAGCAACGAAAGGAACGGAAAGGAAAAAAGTGAGAGAAAGAGCAAAAAGGAAACTACATTGAACAGAGCTGGCTGTGGGGGTGGGCCGGAGGGACAGAGAGAGAGGAGGAAGATAAAGCGAAGGAGAGGGAGGACGAGAGAAAGAGAGTGAACAGAAGAATCGTAATCAACTCTGAAGAACAAAATAATAAGGGTCCCTGACAGCAAATGTCAGCTTAGTGAGGGAAGACGATGGAGAGAGGAACAGAGAAGGACAGAGGGATCAAAAAATATCATGGACAAAAAAAAATAAAAAAGACAAAATAAAAGAAAAATGTAGAATGCAAAGGCTGGACCCCCCCCCCTCAAGAGGTAATACAACTTTAAGATGCTAAGAAGCAACACATCACAAGGAAACAGGGGGGAAAAGATTTCCCAGCTCTCACTGCAGAGAGAAGGATCTGCCAGGTCAGGCAGGTGAATCCTCATATGAGCCTGTTAGACGTGTGTGAGTATACTTGTGTGTAGCTGCGCTAACATCAGCCGCCTGGCTGCGAAACGTTGCCCTTGAGTCAACCTTGACTGCTGTTTCACTCAGTTCCAGGAAAAAAAAGGGATTAATTTCTAATCAAAAACTAATTCCTTTCCTTTGTTTTTGTTTTTTATGACGAGATAAGAATCTTAATGTTTTCGGAGTTATCGTACGCCTTTATGACTTACGCCGCCGAGTTTATCCTTTGTTCTCCAAAAGCTGTACTAAAAATATCAAACCCACAGACATAACTATAGTCAACAGACGACATGGCCCTTTCTAGACCGTTTTCTTTTATAATGATACACCACTTAATGCTTTTCCAATTAACAAATTATTTGTCATCGCTAAACAAAGGGAAAAACTAAACAGGCAGCAAAATAAATGCTGACCTGTTGAACTATGCTCAAAGTGCATCCAATTCAAAAAAAAAACTGTCCCTGCTGGGCAAAACTGTCAACAGTCCATTTAAAAGTTTGGATACGTTTCCACTCCTATTACAGGAATTTAAAAAGAGTCATTGCTTCAAATAAATGCGGACTTGGCAACAGGAAAGCTTGGCATTTCTTTTCAAATAAGACTCCACATGGTGAGCACCTTAGTGCAAGCAGCGAAGTTGCAAAACTCTTTCAAATTCAACATGTGAGTTAACTCAGTGATACAATCATCCAGGTCTAATAAACAGGCACAGTGTCTGCCCTGCTTTCAAGGGTAACTCTGCTGGGATATTATAGCAGATGGACGGCAATTGCTGAACTGCAGAAATGTTCCAGGTGGATTTTTCATTCTGCAATTTTCCTTCCTCGAGCAAGTCGGTATTTAAATAACCCTCTGATAGTAACTGTTTGATTTGGAGAGTACGGCACTGAGATAATTTACTAGATCCACGGCTGCATACAGAGCAGCACAGGATGAGCCGGGTCAGGATGTACCTTTACATTCCTACTGGAAATATCGCTCAGATTAAAACTCAAATACTGAATCAGAAGTAAATCAACTTTGAAACCCAACTCAAACCCTCAGCGGTGTCAAAAAGCCAGGCCAAAGTCGGCAGTGAATCAGATAATATATGCGGGATGTCAAGAAGAATATAAGCGATGTGAATATTTAAAAAAAGAAATCAAACTATAATGGGTTTAAACGTTCTCTCCAGACAACCTGAGGTCAATGGGAAGAACCTGAGGTTATTTAAAAGTGAAAACTCCATAGTTTCACCACAGTTAGATTTTATAATGCATGACACACACAGAGGCAGTCACACTTATTAGAAAATAAATTTTTTATAAATATTATAATCCAGAAAAGTCGAACAGCAGTTTTGCCAGCTCCTGCAGCAAGGCTTCAATTCCTTTAATGAATTAATCAGATTTAACTAAATGTAGGCAATGGCCAGATGCTGGATTTAAGGTTTTCAAAATGTAAAACTGTTCTACAGTTTAAACTATTTACGGAGATGCCAGAGAAAGGCCCAAGTGTCCGTCTGTAAGATTGGGCAGAGTAACAAATCTCTCTGTTGCTGAATTCTGCCGGTCAGTTGGCTGAAAAAAAGGCTACTGCACTTTTTCCTCACTTATAAGAAAATAATAAAGTAATATTTTAGGACTCTAATCTCCTTTCTTGCATAACTACATTAGTAACTTAGAAATGTACTGTGCAGAGCTGAAATGAAAGAATATAATATACATTATATATTTTTTTCCATCCTTTCATGATGGCGAAAAACTTTGCATAGCAGGCAAGTATAAAAAAAAATAAAAATCCTGTTACATGGCGAAGGCAGTATGATGCAAAATTACTAGAGAAACAGAAATCATTTCTTTATTCATTTATTTTTCCACCATAATTTCTCAAGACATGTTTATAGAATGTGATGTATTAGTTCTACATTTCAGTCTTACCAACTCATTTTAAGAAACTATTAAACAGCGCCGCTTTGATAAACCTACTTATGTTGATTGAAAAAATAAACCAAAAAAACTACATGAAAAGGACAAAGAAAAAAAACGGACATTAGGATTATTCATTCACATATTGATTTAGGAATGTAAAGTACCCTAGGTTTACATTTATGTATAGAAATGACCTAAATTAAATTAGTAAAATAGTCTACAGTAAAATCCCTGATGTGATCACTCACATCAATGAGATCCTTCTTATCTTATAGGAAAAAAACACTATTTACTAATAAGCTTCCACCCGTTTACCACTATAAGCCAGAGTTTAGTCATCACACCTAAAGCGTCTTCCCCAGTAAGAACATCCTCCCAGTCAGCAACAATCCCCCCCCACCCCACCCGTTCCCCACGCCTCCCTCACAACACTTTGCGAGTAATGGCAGGAGCAAAGGAGAGTGGCAAACAGCCATAAAAGTGTCATTTCCTCCATTTTCCTCAGGAAACCAAATTCACTTTCTGTCTTGCATTACAATCCGTTAACATTCAGATGGCCGGCATTGTAGACGGGGCATTACCCGCCTACACTCTCTGCAAATGACCCTCAAACGGACTGCTCTCACACACAAGCACACACACACAGACCGATACGAGTGACAAGCAAGGACATGTAGTCATATGTGTACACACATCCACAAGCACACACACAAACACACAGGAACTCAAATTTGTGCCGTAATGGATAGAGAAAGGGCAACTAGGGGAAGAAACCAGAGAGAAAGAGTATGTTTCTCGGAATTAAACATAATGACTTCATAACTCAATTCTTTCTTTTGAAAAAAAAACAAAAAAGGGCAAAATCAACTCCCCCATAAACCTCTCTACTCCTCTAAACGATCCATCTTCTAATGCTTGTGCTCTTTTTTTTTTCTTCCTTTCACCTCTTTTTGTATATTTCCCAAACTCTGCTCCTTTATTCACCTCCTTTGTGTCCTTGAGCACCTTTCTTCATCCCTTCTTCTCTACTTCCTTCACTTGTTTGCAAGGTCTGCCTTTCTCTCCCTCTCCCAAACTCACATCATCCCACCCTCACAGCAATGCTCTCTCTCCTTCCCTCCATCCCCGTCCTCCATTTCCACCACTCTTCTCTCTGGGAGCTAATAGCCTCCTCCTTTGTTCTTGGAGAACAGCGGGGAACAATGGCGGAGTGGGGCTTGTCGTTGTGGCAACAGGCAGGCGACAAGAGGAAGGAGGGAGGGAGGGAGACAAAGAAGAAACGCAGGGAGAGAAAGAGCAGGCACAGAGGGGATGCTGGTTGTTAGCTGGGCGGCAGGGAAGCGAGTGCTGGCTAATTACACTCGTTTCTATGCACACTGCAATTAAACTCTGATGCGCACACACATGGACCAAGCTCAGAATATCCTCTGCCAACCACACACATGCACACACTTTCTCAGCAACATCAGAGGGAAAGTGCAAGAAAAAGAGGAAGGGGGAGAAGAAGGAAAAAAATTACAAAACTAAGGCTGTTTTAATTCACTGCAACTGTTCTTTCAAGCGGCAAAGGAAAAGTTCATTAAACTTTGTCGATCTTTATCAACTCTATTCAAATAATGAAAGTTGACTTAAAAGAAAAAAAAAAAAAGTACGGGGAGGCTTAGCGGGCTCACCCACACCCGCAGTCTACGTCTCAATCCAACAGTCAATCATCACGCAGCAACTCATTTCTCTGTTCTCAGTTGTGCTCCTAACACTCTGCATCTACCATCAGTTCATCTATATCCAGTTAATCAGCTCATATGGAGAAAACTCTCCACAGGATGATCTTCCTCTCACCGGGGATGAGGAGCTTTAACTCCACATAAATTAACAAATGGGGATGGGGGGAGTTGGTGAGATTATTATGGGAAAGAGGAAAAAGTAAGAGGCAAGAAATAGAGAGGGGGGGCTTTCATCCAGGTCATACTAGCCTGTAGGGTACAACGTATCCCAAGTCTCCTGGTGCACCTCTACATCCCTCCATCCAGGGCCTAACCTGCTTTTCCATTAACACACATCATGGAGGAACATGTGTTTTCCACGCCGTCTGCCTGTCTGTTGTATTATTAACGCTGTTTAATGCTCACCCTCAGTGTGTGGAAGCTTTAGCGTTGTAGGTTCATGTCTGTAAGAAAAAGCCACTACATGAATTTAGAAAAAAAAAGGAAAAAAATAGAGCCGAAGCATCCCTCACTTTCAGCCCTCAGCATTTAAGACCGGGGTGGCGGGGTGGGGGGGAATCCATGTGTGCCCAAAGCCTTAGGAAATACACACATAAAAAAACAACAACTTCACACCACACACAAATTCATGTTGCCAATGAGGCAGATGAGGAGTGAAAGGAGTCACATTAAACAGGCAAACTTGTCCTGTTTCGCTTTCTTAGCCCGAATCCATGTTCATAATGCATTAAACCCACCGCTGAGAAGAGAGGGAGAAGGAGGGAGGGAGGAAACTACGAGTGGGGGGGAACATGAGGGTTGGAGGCACACAGAAATGGCAAAAAGAAAAAAAAAACACTTGCAAAGTAATCCAAAGCTGGGGAATCAGTAGCTGCACACGGAAGATACTGAAGAACAGAGAGGAAAGAGCCGATCTTATAGGGAAGAAAAGGGAAGCAGCAGTCTGTGATCGACACCCAGACAGATTGGGGAGGTGGATGAAAGACGACAGGAAGTACTGATAAAACAAGTAAAGATGACAGCGAGAGATGGGGGAGACGACTTTGTCACAAAATTTTGATTGTGCGCGCTCCGATTGCATGCAGATTCTCATTAAGCGTGCTTGTGTTTGTGTGCTTATGAGCTGGCAAGGGGCAGAAGGTTTTCTGTTTCAGCACCAGCAGGCTGATGAGAGTTTGGGGCCAAACAGCCAAGAGGCAGAGCTGGCCTTGTTACTCAGTATTTTTGATTTGATTTTTTTTTCATTTTTCTTCCCCACTTTCTAACACACACACACACACACACACACACGCACACACACGCACGCGCGCACGCACGGCTAAAATGTACTCCAACAGAGTTTCAAGTAACACTAACAAGCTGCAAAACACACAGAAGTGGATTAGTTAAAATATTTAAACCTAACATGCACTTAATTCATAAATTTTTTATGGAAATTAAACATTTAAATACATCTCCGTGTCCAACAGGAGAATGCTTCACTAGCTGACATTTTATGTAAAAGTTCCATTTTAATTGCATTAAATGTCAACTTTTTATTTTAAGAGCCTGTGGAAACTGTTTTCACAAACAAAAGACTGTAACGGATTCCATTTGGAAAAATGATCTGAACACATGTATTCCAGGTGCCCACTGGGGTTATGACCTAAATTTTATTCCCATATTATAGACAAAGCTTTTGATAACGCCGCTGCATAACAAGACGAGATGTTCTGAGAACTTGTTGATCAAGCGCAGAATCCAATTTTAAGCTTACATGAGCTTTGATAAAGATCACGCCACGCACGCTGTTTAACGGCCGAAATTACATATAAAGAAGAATTTTAAGAGTCTAAGCTTCTATGATGTAGAAGCTATCGGTCTATTTTCTTTCTCCACATCTAACAAGCTCTGATAAGTATTGAATATCATGGAGTGTCTCGCCCAACTGTCACTGCTATTATAGAAAGACAACTTAAGTAAAACAGAGGCTAGAAAAAGTAGGTTTCTTGTACTGTAGAGGATGACAAAGGCGGTAAATTCAAACAAATATCAAACAAAATACAATCAAATGGGATCAGTTGCAAGTGATTCTGGGCGACAGAGAATTAAGAAAGCAGTTACATCAAGGAGGAGACATCCAACAGCCCATCTCCTCAAAGTCATTGGTGTGAAGGCTATCTCACACTCACCTGACAGTGACAGTGCTGCCAATATTGCCAGAGGGAACAAGTGAGATGGAAGGTGGCAGACAGTGAGGAGACAAAAAATAAAAAAGGGAACATGGCTAAAGGACAGATGAAGAACGTGCAAAACCCACTACAGGTGTAATGGAGAAGAGTGGCCAAAGGATGACTGACATCCAGCGAGCTGCTGCCTTTGTGCGCTTAAGTGTTTGTTCCAAGGGGAAATTTGGAGATGCAGAGTTCGGCACTCGTAATTTAAAATGACTAATGACTGACAGCGGCACAGTGTGCTAAAAAATTAAACGGGCATTAATAAGGCAACATCATTACTGTCTGCCTCAGGAAACAAAAACCTCATGAGTAAATGCAGGGAGGCCCACAGAAAATTGCCATTCAGTAAACGCTCAGGCAAATATAACTAATCCTAATCACACATTTCCTGTTTTTACCCTATTTGCCCCCCTTGCTCTGCCTTTTATTATCTTTCATCAACTAATCTGTATTTACAATTACTGAGTAAAATGATGCTCTGGCAGAGCATGATTTAAACGCAGAACATAGTAAAAGTCTTCATAACTCTTGAAAACTTTTTTTTAACTTGTGATTATAAACAACTTCATCGTACATTACTAGGACTCATATTTATTAGACCAACATTAGGGTAGGACATTGTTCTGACATGGAAGAGAAAGGATACATAGTTTGTTTAAATCTCTAAATGTATGCAATGCATTTGCATTTAACCCTTCTTAGTAAATCTTATAATAATCACCTTTGGGAACTCTTTGGGTTACATTGTTAACACCTAGAACCTAAAATGTGTGTTTTTGAACTTTAGCTAGACTAGGCAACATTAAAATGGTTTAGATCAAATGATATTCCTGTATCTGTTAATGTTTAGGGTCACTGTCCTGAGGGGAAGATCAACCTTTACTTTCACTGCACACTCAAGTATTTAGCGGAGAAGTTTTTCCATCAAGCATTGCCGCACATTCACTTCAGTCTTTATTATATCTCCACCATTAATCTGACTGACTTCTCTGTGGCTTATGAAGAAAAGCATTTCCACACCATAATGGCACCACCGCCGTGTTTCATTCTGGGTTTGGCGTGTTCAGAGTGGTGCTCATTTAGCCGGCTACATTTAATCACATCTGACACCTGAACAATTTGTTTTTCCTCTTCCCTGATAGTTTTAGAGCAAGCGGCAAACTTGTTATTGTTGTTTTGCTTTTTTTTTAACCAATGGGTTGTATCTTGCTACACATCCCTAAAATCAGCTGCATGCAGAAGTTACCATTTGTCCTGCCAATGATCCCCCGAGCTGAGCTGCAGACCTCTTCAACCCCTCCACGGTTAATTTTTAAACAGTTTGAGGCTTCTGTGATTAATTCTCTCTTTGCCTACACAGTTGGTTTTGATGGTATGAGTATTTCTTTCTAGATTTGAATGTTTGCCATACTCCGTTTATGGATGATGAATGGAACTGTACGCAAGAAGTTTAATCTTGGAAATTAAGTAACCTAACCAGGTCCTTCCTGGCCTGTTTCTTGGTCTTCATAGCTGGTTTAGGACTAAACTGTATATGTGAACTTTGTTTATCAGGAGCCTAGTGTTTCCACTTTATTTTACTCAGAGGTATCAGAGTGAATTAGGTAACTTTTACCTTTTAGAAACCATGCATCGTTTCTATTCCACTACACAATCACATGGCAGTTTGCGTTGGTCATGCACATAAAATCCCAATAAAATAAGACATTCGGCTGCAACATTTATACATTTTTTGATACTCATTAAAAGTATTAGAAATACAAACCCATATGAAAGAAAATAAGCAACCGTAAATGCATTGTCTGAAAAACAAAAGGTTAGCTACTAAACTCTTACCTCTTTACACAACAAAGAAGAGATTTGAGTAAAGCTACTGTAAGTACCCCACCTCCCCAGTCGTACATCCGCACTATTGAAATAAAGAAAAAAAATAGGATGCCAGACAGAAAATGGACATCGAGAGAGGCAACACCTGAATGCTGGAGTCTTCTTGAAAGAGAAGCTGAGCTATAGAAATCTCTCATCTTTTTCTCTTTGAAAAAGCCAGGCTGCAAGGATGAAAGGCCTGAATAAAAGCCTACACAGGACCTTTAAAGACCAGATAATGGCGCGGCAGAACACAGAAAGATGTAGCAGGAAACAGAGGGGATATTCAAAGAACATATAAAGATAAAGTAACAAAAAAAAAAAAGGACTGCTCACATGGTGAAAGAGTTATGCGCAACAAAGAGGTAAAAGGAGAGCGAAACAGAAAGTGAGACAAAAAATGAAGTTAAAGAAACAATAAACTAAAATACTTTCCCATTTTAGCTCTGAATAATTGGTGGCCTACAAACACATCCAGTGTGTGTATGTGAATGCGTGTGCACACATGTGAACGGATCACGCACCGATAACATTACACTCGTTAATTCCTAATTAATCCTCCTAAACTGGATTATAGCACAGAGCATGACAAGACCAGGATTCAACTCTTTACCCTGATGGTGCCGTCTAAGTGTGTGTGTGTGTGTGTGTGTGTGTGTGTGTTTGTGTGTGTAATTTTAGCATTTATCTACTTGCAAGACCCATTTATCCAACAAATGTAAAGAGAATAACATTGTGAGGACCTACTGCTCCTTAAGGCCTCTGTGCCACATAAGAAGTGGCTTTTTTCGATTAGGGGACAGGTTCAGAACTAGAGGTGAATAATCTTAGGTTAGGTTTTGGGTTAATTATGTACCGTTAATGGTTACGGTTAGGGTAAGGCCATAGAAATCAATGAAGAATTAAGGGAAGTCTATGCCAAGTCCTTGTAAAGATAGAAATACAATTGTGTGTGTGTATGTGGTGTCACTTCGCCGTTTTTTAGTTTGAGGTCTCATAAGGCCTGCTATTCCTCGCTTACATGATGTTAGAAAATGAAGCTGACAATGTCTGTGGTCCCCTATGACACAACTGCAGACATCCCAGCTTCCCACACGCATACAAGTGGTACACACACACACACGCATACACAAAATAAATGTCCCCAGATTGTGGGTCTAGAAGTGCTTTTGAATTACTGCTTAAAGTGGCAAGAACTTTCGGCATGAGTTTACAGACTTAAAAGGAGTAACTTGGGAATACGGTGTATATTCTTGACACTGCTCCCATGCCACATTTAGTCTGAAAGTGGCTGCACAAACTGTCCCGAGTGGCATTTCGTACACTGTCTTCTGAAATACTGAAGCGATCTAATCAGACTAATAATAATGCCATTTACTTTAAGTCTCATTATTCTTTGTAAATTAGTTGAAATAGTATTTTCAAAGGCAGAGTAGTTTAATTTCTGTTCATTCAGTTTCCTCCTCCTTGTTTCTGGGAGAGAATTTTCTAAAGAAAACCAAAACTAGAACATCAGCAAACATTTAGATACTAATCAGAGCTGTCCCGATCTGATCTGATCAGCCCACTGCATTTTTAAATTATCTGCATCATCAATGGCGATCGGCCTCAAATCCCAAAATCAGTTTCTGCCAAAGTCTTTTGGAGGCAAAAGTTGACTTTGAAAATCATTAAAAATGCAAACATGTCATCCTGTATGTAGCTCTCTTTATAGAAAATTAACATGACTCAGACTTTACAAACGCAGTTAACTTAGCTCAGCTATTTCATAAACTAGTATGATTAGAACTGAAAAAAAACAAAAATCAAAACATGATCGGCTGTGGTTTTTGGGCAGTTCAGTAATTATAATTATGTTTTATGTAACTGGTGGCGTAACATTTTAATTTGTGATTTTTTCAGAGCGGCATCTTTGTTTATTATTACCTTTATCGTTCTCAGAATAAAACCACAAGATATTGTGATACGATTTTAAATCCATATCGCCCAGACCTACTGTGAGGTGGACAGCTATTTCCAGTAACTCAAACTACTGTCGTGCTGCTGAAGTGTTCATCAAACAGACAACATCTAGTTAACTTCACTAGGAGCTTGTATGAAAGTAATTCAATTAATAACAGGGTATCATGTTAATGCTTATTCATAAAAAAAGAACAAATATTACTGATTCCACAAGATATTGTTTCACCGTTTAAAAGAACAGTGGTTGAATAATGACACTAGATGTTAACCATTTCTTTCTACCTAATAGGTAAACATTGACATTCACCTCCGAGCATTCACTGATTATATTTCTTGATGTAATCAATCAAGAATAATCTAGAGAGCCTACAGCCAATATTAGCTTGTTTCGTTTGTTGAAGTGTTCGCAACTGCATTCTCTTTGCTCACGCAAGCTGAAAATTGAGAATATTCGGACGGACAGAAAGTGGAAGTAGTTTGATGGATGGACAGAACGGGAAGATCACGAAGGGAATGAGATTTTTGTGGTTGCTAGTGGTTGTGGTGGGGGATTAACATGCTTTCATGCATTCTCCGCTTCGCTGGAACACCACAAGGCTTGTTGATGCCTCTAAGTGCTATCAAGTATTAACAAGATACTCTCCAAGGAGACCTAGAGGTATTGTGTGCGTGTGTGCTGTTCGCTTGTTGACCGCTAACCATGTACTGTTAAGTACATAGCCCTAAAAAAAAAAAAAAAAA
>JAVLVB010000935.1:2348253-2369202 GCA_032876305.1 Orestias chungarensis
TTTTATTAATTTTATTTTGAAAGCACTGTGACTGCTGTGATATATTATTATTGCTCAAAAAGAGACAAACAGTCAGATTTGGGACCGTGCACTGATGGGTCTGTTGCTGCAAGTGAAGGCGAGCTTAGAACAAATTAGAAAATGAATGTGTTTTCATACTCTTCGCTGACTTTGTTCAAGTTGAGATAATATATCGGTGGTTTCAGTTTGATTTAAATTCTTAAAAGAGCAGTCAAGCTTTACTGTCCAACTCAAATGGCAAAACTTCAAAGCACAGTCTAATCACTACTATAACTCCTTTGAAAGTGTGACAAGTGACTCATCTGCTTTCTTTCCTACTCTCTGTTGTGCTGTTAGCCCTCATGGCCGGCTACCAACACCCTGATTTGCCATTCTGTGCTTCTCCCTGTAGTTAATCTGCTCAGTGGAGTGATGAGAGCTTTGGGAACCGGCGAGAAGAAGAAGATGAAGGAAGAGGGAAATGAGAGGAAAGGGATGGGAACAGGGAATGAGGAACGGCCATGCATTATTGAGCATACAGAGTGGAGTTTTTAGGGGATAAATGTGAAAGTATGTTTAGGGAAAACCTCTTCCCGTTTGCCTCCCCCACCTTCTCCCTTCCTTCTTTCTTTCTATGCCCTCCCTCCATCTCTGCTTTCCCCACGAGGCCACCGCATCTCTTATTCAGTGGGGAGGTTAAAAATTCAAAGCTAGGAAAGAGGAGGTGGACATGGAGAAGGGAAGCGGGTACCTGAAATGGTAAAAAAAAAAAAGTGAAACAATGTCTCGAGGGAGTTCTCTCAAGTGCTAATCTGGGGAGCTCCTCGAGGTGATTAGCTGAGCACATGTGTGGTAACAGGCGAGCAGGTGGGGTGGCGGCTGTCACGAGGGAGTACAGAGCCAGGGGAAGTAGATGAAAACAGAGGGAGAGGATGTAGATGTACAGTTAAGTGTTGCAGAGTGTGACAAAAAGAATGGTTAAAAAATTAATAAATCCAGGTGCCTCGCAGGCAAAGCGGAACCCACATCTCCCAGAACACGACAAATGCAGAGACTGAGTAATGAAGCAAGCATTTCTGCCTGTACACAAACACAAAAAAATGGACACCGCAGCACCTGAGCCAGATATGCCGACACAAACTGTACTTACACGCAGAAAATATGCATAGGTCAAACATGTTGGCCTAAACAGTTCTTCTGCACAGTCACATGGAGACTGGCAGAAAATTAAGGTCAAAAAGTGGAGCGTGGCCTAGCCTACAGAGCCTTGTAAATACCAATGGTGTCTGCTGTAAATGCCACTGGGTTATCCATTTTGAACACCACTTCCACAGCGAGAGACATGTTGCACCAGCATATGTGGCAATAAAAGCTTTGTAGCACACCCAAAGCTCACATACAAGCCAGCAGGACACAACGCGCATGCATGGCCATGTGGAAGTAAACAAGGAAACGTGTAACTTAAGAGCGTGTGCAATGTGAATGGAATTGATAGTTTTAATAAGTCTGGGTGTATTAGAACCCTGTGGACACGGTCAGAGCCATTAGCACAATAGCCTAATGGCCTAGAAGCACATAATAACTCACCATGTAGCCAACATCAAGTCAGTTAAAGCCTTAAGGCTACTGTGAAACAATTTCACTGAGCCGAGAGAATTAGACAACCTAATGACATTCTCACATGCCTCCACTGGTGTTGTATATCATCCTCTGAGAGTGTTTTACAACTTTGTTTTATTTCTATTCAGAAAAGGTTTTTTTTGGGATCCAGACCTCACTCATTGTCTCATTTCTTACAGGCTTCTTTACTAAGGAGAGTTTAGCGAGTGGAGGAAAGAAGAAGATCAGAGATGCAAGTTAATGCCCGTGTCTCGTGAGCTCCATCTTTGAAGTTGTTGCTCTTTACCACTGCTTTTTTTCTCCCTCTTTGCTATCAGTAACATCAAAGTGGGCCAAGTCTGAAGAATGTGTGCCTGCGTTAGAACTTCTTTGCCCGCAGGGACAGGTAGCTTATATTGAAAATAAAGTAAACAAAGTGCGAGTTCCTGCCGTTTGTAAAACAGAAGACAAACCCAATCTACTTTCCGACTCTAATCCACCCCTTTTCTTTTTTTTCTCTCCTGATAGCCGCACTTTCCAATCACAGTCACAGCATCATAATGAGTTCTGCTGCTCCTCAGCTAATCAGTATCAAAAATGAAGCACTTCTATTCTCACTTAGACACTTTGTGCCGCATCTAAAGACTAAAGCATAAATCTATGAAAGGAGCACACATGTAGTTTAAAGAGTGTGATGCCATGACCAAGACAAGAGTGGGAGGATGGATTGTAGGTGTGCATAGATATACGCTTTCATCCTTCATCCGTTTTTCATTTGGTCTAACTGTGGGTGAAACCAGTCAGAATTGCAAGCATTGACGACACTTGGCATCTCTAATGAGCTTTCGGACTTATCAACCCCTTCCTTAAACATGCACTTAGAGATTACAGACATACCAAAAGCTCATCCACATTAAAACACACAAATTCCTTCATTCTATGTTCAGCTATCACATCAAAAGGAATATTTACATGGTACATGTAGTGGTGCGGGAGATTGAGTCCTTGGCAGGCTAACTGCCTGGCTAACTGACCGACTGGCTGGTTGTGAAGAGGACTCATTCCATCTAAAAACAGGATAATCTTCAGGAAAGAGAATAGGCGGCAAGGAGATTAGGGACACACAGTGGTAATGCTGCGGCATGAACACACTTCACTCATTTGCATGTAAAACAGTGAAGAAAGGAAGAGAGAGAGATGTAACAGGGGAGGAACAGAAGGTGTGGGACTGTGCATGTATGAAAATGCTTCCATGTGGATGTGCAAACGTATGCGAGTGCTGCTACGGCTGGCAGCGAGAACCAATGCTAAACACACTCAGATGTGTTCGAACCTGATAAGGCCTGATGAATAAACAGTGCTTTGCGGCTGATCTGGAAGCATGAAGAGACGGTGAATGAGGGAACGCACTCCGCTGTCGAAACTGAGGACACATGCTGTGGCTTAAGGAGCCAGCAAAGCCAAGCTAATGCCCCGCTACTGCCGGGGCTTCAAGAGGTACGGCTGGGTTTAAAATTTAAGCTGAGGCAGAGACAAACACTGACAGAAGCATGCGCAAATATACAGCAAACAAGAGGTGAAAGTACTAAATCTCATTTGCAAGTCATAAAACATAGCCAGTTAGTCTCAATATAGGATATAAGGGCTGTTTAGAATGCTTTGCACAAGATTTTCACGGACAGGCTGTAGAGGTGCACCACAGGAAGGGAAAGCAATCCCGAGCTTTCGAAATGGTCCTGTGACTTTGAGCATGCACTGGACGGTTTGCAGCTAGACTGGAACGGTAGTAATGAAAGCATCTACCACCACTTCCCAGGCCATCAGGCTCTGACAGAAGATGGTGGCAGTTTCCCCCATGCTCAGGTCTACTTTATGTGATGCAGCTAAAGCAGCCTGATGTTTCTGTAACAAGAAATAAAAACAGAGTAAACTTCTTAATTGAAGTAGAAGCAAAGTATTTTTTATTTTATTTAATCACACCAATCTACTTTAGTCACCTGCTGAAACTAATAATAGCAACAGTCTCCCAACAGTTGTGTTCTTTTTAACAACCAGTGAAACAATCAGTGTTTCTTTATTGCATTATTCAAGCTCCAGGAGGAATTAATGGGAAAACTCTAGAAATATTTGATACTAAAAGAAATGAATTACCACAGTGAATTCATTTTTTCCCCCCTACTATTCGAGAGGCATCGGAGCTTCCAGTGAGATAGCGCAGCTATTTTACATTCATGCTTTGGACCAGCAGATATTAAATGTCCACTAATCTCTCCTTCTGGAGTTCTCCGATATTTCCTCAGAAAGCCCTGAGCCACATTTCAAAATGGATGGAGACTATAGTCTCTTTATCACCTGGTCTTCCAGATTCCGGCTGGTCTACATTCTCAGTCATGGTAATCTCTCGTGTCTGAATAAACCTGACATCTCAAAGCTGCCTTCGAACTGATTGGCAGCCGTAGAAAAGATATTTAACAAGCCTTAACATTTTTATTGCAGTAGCATTATCTCACTGTGAAAATTTCAAAAAATAATCAAATGGTTATTTTGTGAACATTTATTTGGGGAGTTCAGGGGAAGTGTAAATAAGAATAAAACACAGACTTTCCTTAAATAAATGAGGACACATGGACTTATTTCCCATCTTACTAATAGTAAAAAGTAGATTCAGCTGAAATAGACTTATCTTTTACACATGTACCTTAATTAGATAATACTAAAATGTAGCTATTCAACAGCTTCCAAAAGCAACTGAAATGGTGTTGAAACTAGGACAAAAACAATAATAAGTTTGCAACTTCTGACAGTAAATTTGTAATCGGCATCAGAGTCTTTCTGGAGTGTAATATCTCAAGAACAGAGCAAAACAAAGAAATGGTTCACCCAATAAAATCAACATTCATCTCATTACTCAGACCTGAACCCTGTGGGTGAGTCGAAGAGAAGAGAGCAGAAGAGAGGACCTGGGGCAATGGACAATCTTGAGGTATTATATGCAGATATCTTTCTATACATGCTCCAACCATGTTAAGAGTTATGGACTAAGTGGTGTCCCACTGGAAAAGAAGGTCTTATTAAGAGGAGTTATTAATAAAAAGGATTTTTTTATGTGAGCTTAAACTACAGCTAAAAGAATGTATTTATTTTAGCAGAGGTGCCAATAGGATGCCACAGATTCCATAGGCATTTCTTTCTATTTCCACCAATTATCCACGCAAAAATTGAGATATCAATAAGGGAAAGTTTTTTTTTTTTTTTTTGGTTTATGATGTGAATAAGGGTTTTAGTTATCAGAGGACAAAATTTACACATACCCAGTCTGGTGTTCTGTGACAGACAAGACTACTGTTCACCAATATTTATTTGCCAAACAGTTATTTGGCATTTTTTAAATGCCAATTAGTTAAAAACTATCAAAACAAACTGACAAGGGTGGAGACAAAAGGGTGAACAGATGCCGCTTCTCAGTCCTAGCGCTGGCATTTTCTAACAGTCCAGCAATCAGACTGAGGTAAACAACACTCATAGAAAAGCAAGAGAGTGCCTCAGCCATTCGATTAAAATGGAAATGTTTCAAAAACAAGTGTAGTCTGCAAAAGAACCAAATGACCTAATCAGCACTGCACCATAGTTCACCATCCCTAGGTCTTTTATTTTTAATATATTCCATCTTTGATCAAACTTGTGAAAATACACACATACGCAGGTACTTTCATGCTGACTGGTACCTCATTAAAGTGAGGAGGCAATGGAGGAGGTACAAGAAAAAAAAAAAAACTACCACATCACTCAATAGATCTATGTGTTCATATAGACCCAAACATGCCTAGAAAGACCACAGTCACACCTACAGACAGAAAAAAAATGTATTTCATCAGAACACAGGGAGATCAAAAGGCTTATTATAATTGGTCTCTAAATGTGGCAGAGCTCACCGACCCACTCTCACAAACGCAAACACAAAAATGGAGACAAAGCACCGGCAAACCTGAATGCATCCTCAATACGTTTGTTTGTTACACGAGTGTAAATGTGCTGCACGTGTTGGCAAAGGGTGGAGGGATTGCTTTAAAGGCTGGAGAATTAGGATGTGAAGATGATCCTCCCATTATAAGGATTAATAACTATATATTCTCCCGGCCTTTTTTCTCTCCCGAATCAAATTAATCACCACTGCTCCCACTAGCATACCCTTTTCCTTTTGCTCAGCCTGCTTTTATTTCACCCACCTCCTCCTCCATCACTTGCTCCTTCTCTCATTCTTTTGCTAATTGGGCTATATAAGTTGCCGACTTCAAAAAGGTACCTCCCACTAAACATAAAGTCTGTAAAAAGTATATTAAAAAAAAATAAATTAAAAAAAGAGAAAGACAAAAAAAAAAGGACAGTAGTTTAAGATGAATATTTAAATGCTGAAAAACGGTGTTTGAATTCTAATCGCCGCTGAGCTCTTGTACTTTCCAAAACAGACCTTTAAATCCACATCAGCCACTGTTATTCCCTTTTATATATGAGCAAAGTAAACAAACCACTTCAAAGTGAAGAATAAAAAAAAAGTAGCTTAAGGGAAAATACAGGGATAAGCTCGCTGCCTAAAATATTTCATGTCGCGCTAATCGCTTTATAGACTCGTAGCAAATCCCAAACAACAAGGCTGTTTACAGTTACAATTAGTCTGATGAGAAACGGCGCATGGCTGACAATCTGAAGGAGCGATTGTCTAATAATGCAGCAGTGGTATTTTCAATAGTCGTTTTACTTAATGAATGGCTCGTTGAGAGGGACTTAAAAGGAAATAAAGTCTGTAGAAATAAAATAAACAAGCATTTAAGTCCTCTTATTAATCAGACTTCCCAGAACCCCAATCAAACCTCATTACATATAAACCTCAATATGCAGTTTATTTAAGATAATTTTGGAAGTATTCTAAATTAAAAAAAATGCTAACAACTTTCTCACATAAATAATGGTTTCAGTTACAAATTTGAAGGCATGCCATTATAATGAAACCAGACAGTTACAGAAGCTGCAGTTATTTATTCTACATTTGTTAAATACTTTAAGACCTATCCAAAAGTTAAATGTCCTTGATAGCATTTTTGCTATATTATGCGTTTTAATTTTGAACAAAAGGCAATTAAACAAGAATGCATATGTTTCAGCTAACTTCTAGCACAAATAACTAAATACTGTCCTTTAGTAAATGGTGACCTAGTTTTCACTTGATTTTAAATTTCCGTTCATCAATATACTGCATATTTAAAAAATCTCTCTTAAAGGTATAGGAGAGGATCTTTTCAGTAGAAACATTTCAATGGAAAATCCCATAGAAAATGACAGCCAATCAAAAACGGCCGGTGGTGAAAAACAACTGGCTGTCAATGCTAAAATAAAATTTACGTGATGACGTATATCACTAATGTCCCCAACCACCAGACCTGTACAACACGAGCTCATGTTTGAATTCGTGCATGCGCAGATTGTGGTTTAGGAAGAAAAACAGGACGGACAAGATGCATCATTCACCATTGAAGAGAGGTTCTCCCCGTACAGCAGCGAAAATGGAAGCTCGCAAGAGAAAAACCGTGTTCGAAGTCGCTGAGACAAAAAAAAAAAAAAGACGACTGCAGCGATGAACAAAACACGAGTTTGTCTCGGAGATTCCTGCTTTGTGCGGTGGCGGGGATTGAACGCCGAAAAGGGATTCAAAACCGATCCACTCGTCGCTGAGTTTCTGCTAGACGGGTAATGTGCTTATACCTGCTCATTTAGAAGGATTTGTGTTGATTTGACACAAGTGTTGTAATCGCTACGCAGGGTGCGTCAGAAAAAGCTGGCTGTGCAGCCTTTATGTGGAATTACTACCCAATGGCGTGATTATTTATCACTGATAATCATTAATTACTGTCAAATGTTCTTGTACAAGCTTTTTCCTAAACAAATAACCTTTTGGTAGCTAATTCATTGCTGTGAAAGCAATCAATTCTGTAATAAGTCCAATGCGGCGCCAGAGGCTGTGGTCCCGCCGATGTAAACAGACTGCATGTGCTGAGGACGTGCGCGCTCCCGATATCAGGGGGCGTTACTGGAGATGAGGTGGCGCATGCGCAGTGTTTCGAAAGTGAGAATGAGCTGAAGATCCTCTCCTATACCTTTAATGCACATCATGAGAAACAATCCAAATTGGCAAGAAATGTTGTTAGTATCAATCCAAAATATTCCAACCAAATTACATGTAGTACAATCTAACAAACATCCTACAGTTACATAAAGAAGAAAAATCTATTAACTCTATATTACTTTAATGCTGTTAATACATGCATTACAATTACCTAGCATATGTAGTGCCTATGAAATCTATTAAACCTCTGTGATGTTTTTTTACAAAGGAAATCATGACTGATCCGTAGAACCAGTAAAAAGGGTAAAACCGTATATGTGACATTTTTTTTGCTCACTTCACTGCAGAATAAAACAATTCATTATAATTGCTTTATTATTATCTTACACAGTTATTTAGCCATTTGAGAGGAAGCACAGATGAAACTTTTATTGTCTTTATATTTCCCATTGTGTTGTTGCATTGATCCATGCCATGAGTAACCCTCCTGAAATCTTGCACCTTCTACCTTTAACAGGCATAAGTTTGTCTTTTATATATATATATATATATATATATATATATATATATATAAATAAAAAAAATCCAGTCTCACTTTTATCTTCTGTGTTGTTGTTTTTATTGCTGCCTTTCCTCCACTCTGCCTGCTAAATTTGGGAGTGAAATTACTGATAGAAAAACTTTTGTTTGTTTCTGCATTAAGTGCAAACAGCACATAGATCTAGAAATACAATCTTCCATGAGTACAGTAAATATAAAAGGAAGCTGAAAGCTCATAGAGCTGCTCAATCAAAACATGTTGGCTCTTGGAAATGTCTAAAAAACATGACAAAAAGTGCAAAGTAAAGTTTCAATAACAAAAAAAGTTAGAGGTGGATATAACAATAAAAAAGTGTTTCTTCTGATGGAAATGGATCTCTTAGATGTATATATCTTGTAAATCGCAGCTAAGTCAACATGGTAATCATAACCCTTGGTAAATACAGCACCTTCTACCCAGCTGTATGACTCCAGTAAAAAATCAAATCAATGAAAAAACTTGACACTGATTAGGTCGGATGAAATAATAATAAAAAATAAAAAAAGACCTGGGGTGAGGGATTTGCAGAAACAGCAAAGGAAGGCAATTAAAATAGAGCAGACTGTAGGAGATTCACTAAGTAAGGAAGCAGAAGGTGAGCAACTCATCATTATGGCCATGAAGGCTGGTAGCTCAAATAAGCTCGAGTGGAAGTGGGTCTTCACCATGAACACGATTACTAGAGCTGTAAATTGATAATAGTTTTAAAGGAACTCTGGATTTATATGTGAAGATGTTTAACTGCAACTACAGGAGCTGTGTGCAGCCAGAGAACCGCCCGCCATCAGCCGTCTAGTCTGCAGCTAAGCAGGAGAGGTCGACCCTTCTGACCGTGCCCTGAGCACATGACACCATGCTGCATGTCTTTCTTTGTGTGTGTGGCTGTGTGCGCTTGCTCGTCCAGCTGCTGGGAAACTGATGAAGACGAGGAGAAAGGGTCAGAGTGGTCAGCAGAGACTTTGTGTGATGTCGGTTTGTTTTTTCATGGGGACTGGAGAATGAGCAGCACAAAAGCAGCAAAAAGAAACGAGTGAAAAAGAAGTAAAAGTGGGATTCTGTAAGCGAGACAGAGCCTATAAGGAATATATCGGGCCTTCAGCGGTGTCTTTAACACAGAATGATGGTCAAAGGAACAAGGTTGGAGCAGAGTTGGAGCTTAGCGTCATCTGTGCTCGAGTTATTTTACATCCCAGCCATTTAGACAAGATGTGTTCACAACAACACCCTTACAAATACAAACAAGAACTGTAGCACAGAAGAATGTTTAAATCAAAATGACGCACTTTCAGAATACCAAAAATATACCACAAAAATCAATAGCGCCTTCCTGTGCAACCCCCCAATACACAAACCCACCCCACTGTCATCCCCACAGGCAGACAGGATAGAGGCTATGAAAAGGCCACAGTGTCTTTACATACAGCGCTTGGAAAAGGTTATAAGACATCATATGGAACAGGCGGCTGTCTCGGCCAATAAAAAAAAAGGATTCATGCGAGCATGGGCCAAATGGAGTGTGGAGGAGGTCATATTATGGAGTGGCAGGTGAATGTAAGAATTTGATATACAGATGGATGCAGATGGGACAGCTGCCAGCTCTGACATTTAACTGACATCAAACGCTAGCAGAAGCTGTCTGTGGATGCACACTCCTGTTTATGTATATGACCTCCATGTGTGTGTGTGTGTGTGTGTGTGTGTGTGTGTGTGTGACGAGCATCAAATCTGAAGGGGAGATTAAATTGCATACACACTGTCTGGAGGCTCCTGATGTCCGGGAAACAATTTGAATATGGAGGAGTTAGAGCAGAAGGCTTAGTGACACCGGCACAAGGTGAGAGGAGTGGACAGGTGTGTGCGTGTGTGTGTGTGTGTGTGTGTGTGTGTGTGTGTGTGTGTGTGTGTGTGTGTGTGTCAGCGTTTTGTGCCAGGACAGCTGGTGAGTCGTCAAAGGACATTTGTGACCTTCTCCTCATCCCTTCCTATACAGTCATGCCATTGTCTGTGTCCAACTGCAATGGAGTTCCCCAAATATATCCAGCAGTGATTGTCCCAGCTCAAATCATGGGTGAATGAACTACAGTGGTAAGGGGACGTCCTCAACTAAAGACAATTGACAAGCGTATTGATTTGGCCCTTCTAATTAAAGCCTTGGAAGGGCAACTACAAATCCATAAAACGTGACTCATTTCCATAAAATCATGAACCAGGTGATGGTGATAAAAAGCCAGTGTCTTAGCATTTGTCTTTATTAGAACTAAAGACAGGAAACATGTCTTCGGACCTCGTTTAGAGACGGCCTGTAAACCAGCTTTTCTTTGGTTGACGGGCCAAGAGTGGAAAAGTGTCAACCATAAAATACTAGGACGAATAAATTAGCACTGTGTACTTGTTATTTTCCAGAAAAACACACAAGTGTTGTTTTGCTAGTCCCGAGTAAAATGCTAACATGACTTTGATTAAGAGAGGAAGATTTTCTTGACAGACTAATGTCAGAGTGGGCCTTACACTATCCAACATTTACATGAGGGTATGCCGATCTGGGATTAAACACAAAACTGCTCGTGCTGTGTGAACAAGCTCAGACAAAAAAAATCACTTTTTTGTTCATTTCTATACTTCTGGGCTACTACCATGGGATCCGATATTGGATAAGTTTATTTGGCCACCCCATCTCTCTTTCGGTCGGATTTATGAACATTTCCGTCAAATTGCTGCATTCGTTGACTCTAGTACATCCTAGGTCGACCTAAAATCAGATGGACAGGGAGGCAGTCGCATGCGTTGTGCGAGACTTAACTTTAAAATGTTGCGTTATCCATTAGGACTTTTGTTACGATCAGAGGCCAAGTTGGATAGAGTGTGCTTTCGCCTCAACTTCCGTTTATAATATCAAGGAAAAATTCCCAGAATGTGTTGAATATTTACTAACTTACAAATGTTTGATGATAACCAATGTCATTTTGACCATGTCAATATTATTGGTATTTAAAAAAGATGAAAATTCATTTTTTTCTTGTTGGCTGTGTTTTGGTAGGCCATCGTCATGTCCCTTCAAGACTACGTGCACAATCTGTGGTGATAAGACTCCACATGAAAACTTGTTATTATGCGGAACTGCTCAATAGTGACAATGATTTTAAGCCAAAGCCATGACCTAGCCTTATTGCAATTTTGTCTGACAAACCAGCATTTGATTTACCAGAGTAAGCTCTGGTTTCTATAACAATAAAAACTACTTTAAAACTGATTAAAGATAGTGTCAGGTTTACACTTTTAAATGGTAACATTTTACAGAAATAAAATTCACCTTTAAATTGAATGAAAGGCCATTTGTCCTTCAGCTGACATTTATTCTTACGAAGGTAGATTCATGCAAGGAAGTGTGTTGACCAATTATATGTGTGTTGACCAAGTGTTGAAGAGGCACTTTTAATGTTATCAGTTCAAAGAAATTATGTGAAAAATGGGATATACCCTACTCACAAACAGTTGGGGATATTTGCCTGTCGGGTTGAATTTCAGGATGAGCCCAAAATGCATTCAAACCTTAACAGGTGAACTTAATGTGACCTTCTCTAAGCTTTTGAATGCACCTGTCCAACTGTTAAATGTTTCAGTACTTGTTGCACATGTTGCTGTTCTCAAACGAGGAGCTTAACGGCAAAAGTAACAACAGGTGTTTGATCATCGAATCGACCAATAAATGTCCTGGTTCAATTACAGCTGGTGTTTAAACAGACGTCCTCGTCAGGCTGTTCACATTGTTACATCATGAGACCAAGACCACACCTAGCAATTGATCAACAGTACCTGGCCATTGCAATGCTTCAAACAGGACGTTCTCAGACGGACGTGGCCACTGAGCTCAGAGTGTCACAGAGTGTCATCAGCAGGTTGCAACAGAGATACCGAGAGACTGGAAGAGTTACAGAAAGGCGTAGAAGTGGACGTCCTTTGGCCACATCTCATGGTGATGACCGCTACATTGTGAACAATGCCCTGAGAAACCAGATGATGAATGCCACTCAACTCCAGGCATGTTTAAGGGAGGTAAGAGGCACCCAAGTGTCATGTCAGACCATTCGAAACCGTTTACATCAGCGTGGTCTGCGTGCTAGACGACCTGCAAGGGTACCTGACCACACCATCAGGCAGAGGCTTTATCGTCTTGCATTAGCCAGGGAGCATTTACGCTGGACGAGGGACCAGTGGGTCATAGTGCTGTTATCTGATGAAAGTCGATTCACGTTGAGCAGAAATTATGGCCACCAACGATGTTGGAGACGTCAAGGAGAGCGCTATGCATCAGCCACTGTTGTCACCAGACGAGGTTTTGGTGGTGGCGGTGTCACAGTGTGGGCAAGTGTGTCCAGTCTGTATAGAACTACCCTACACTTTGTAAATGGCACAGTGACAAGCCCATACTACCTGAATAACATTAATCCAGTGATTTTGCCCCTACATGAACAACACAGGCCTAATTTCATCTTCATCGGCGACAATGCTCCAGCCCATCGGGGTCCGGCTGTTGGAGAGTGGTGTACCTCAAATGGAGTGGCCTGCACTTTCTCCAGACCTGAATCCCCTTGAAAACCTGTGGGATCAACTGAGTCGCCGTGTAGAGGCTCGAAACTCAGCACCCCAAAACCCCAATGACCTGAGGGCTGCCCTTAAAGAAGAGTGAGATGCCCTGCCTCAGCAGACAATAAGTTGACTTGTGAACATTATGAGACGTTGTTGTCAAGCTGTAATTGATGCTCAAGGGCACATGACGAGTTATTGAGACGTTACCATTTTTAGTAGTGGTGTACACACCATTGTTGTTAACTTTTGTTTCAAAAAATGGTTTGAGATGAGGAAATCACCAGTGCATCCTTCTACTTAAAAGTCCTACTTACGTGATATGATATCACTGTAACTTTTTAAATTTTCCTGAAATTTCACCCGAAAGCCAAATATCCCTAACTTTTTGTGAGTAGTTATATATATATTATATATATATATATATATATAGTAGTTCATATTGTTTAAAACTACAGCCAACCTACAGTGAGAATGAGAAAAATCCAACCTTGAAAGATGTAACATCATACTGATAAAGGTAATGTGAGCATCTCAGTGGAAATGATTGAAAAGGTTAGACACACCAGTACAACCAGTTGAAGACGATAGTCTGGAGCCCTGCTGTGTTATCGGCTTAAAGGAGAAAGAGAGAAGTGTAGGAGAAAATGTGTGTGAAAATCTGTGCTCGACACACTTACCTTTGTTGGCTGATGAAAGCAGTGGAAAAGGGATCAAGGATTGTGGAAATAACATGAAAAAGAGCAAAATAATACCTTCCTTAATATCTAGAAATACAACGTGAAAGTAGTGGGGTAAAACAAGCAGCAGGCAAAAACGTACTCTTTGTTTGCGATGAGAAGGTTAACGTGAGTTTGGCAAAGAGTTCATTGCTTTGAAATTGCTCCTCATTGGCCTTTGTCCAGAAACTGTTTTCACTCAGGTCCTCGGAACCGATCTAAGAAGGGAAAAACTCACAGGTGTTATATAATCGTTCCATCAAAGTGGTTATCTGTGCACGTGGCAAACAAAAAGACCCAAAGACATAAGAAGTCGATCGAACAAAAGAAACTGGCATATGTTTGAGGGTGAGAGGATGAAAGACAATGGAGGAAATAGAGGAAGATGCATGTAGTCGTTTAATTATTGCACACTCAATCAACTTCAACTCAAGTTTCAACGAAACAACTTTTTTTTTTACTTCTCCATCTCTAACTTTATGTGAATGTTTTCACACAAGTCATATTTAACTTTGTATGTTTTTGTTTGTTTGTTTTTCTGTGTAATTTTTATCCTAGAAGAAAATAAACCTACAGCGATAGAGAAAGCAGCCGTGGTAAATTTAGCGATATCAGGCCTTTCATTATGGACAAAGCCTCAGCGACGGGTGTAGAACAGAAAAGACAAGCGACTGAGGCTAAAAGAAATGTGATATGGCAATGAGTCGAAAGTGCAAGAAAGAAAGTGAGAGAGCGTGCACAGGAAAAAAAAAGGATGACACCCAAGCCAAAAAATAAAAAGACAATTTAAATTACAAAAGAATACCATCCTTTCTAGCAGCAATTTAATTATCTTTCAGCAGTGCAGTTAAAAGAAGGAGGCTTATTAAAACGCAATTTCTCTGACATCCTTGTCAAACCCTTGTACCACCTCAACAAAGGAGGAGTGAGAAGAGAAAGAGAGGGAGCAAATACTGATGAAGTCTGCTTTAGCCATTAAACAGTAGCTTTAGGCTAAAGAAAGAAAGAAAGAAAGGACGTTTTGATGTTTTAAGCATCACAGAAAAGAGGGCGTTCAAAAACATGAACCACAGTCATGAGATACACGTATGCATGGAAGCTACTTTTATTGAATATTTCACTGGAAAAGCTCCAGTATACGTTTTTTACTCATAGAGAAACTTGTGAAAATTAAAGCAATGAAACACACAACTCTTGTTTCTAGGTTGTTAAATGGATCTACTTAGGTTTTAACTTACCTTACTCCAGTTAGCCCTCTTCAACTGGACCTCTGGCTTATGTTCTTTTTTAGGCTGGAGCCCAAAGGGTAGTGAAGGTGGTGCAGGAGCACCCCAGCCTCCCATACCAAATGGTGGAGGTGGGGGCATACCTAGTCCTGGTGGTGGAGGAGGAATACCAGGACCACCCAGGGGCGGAGGGGGTGGTGGTCCCGGCATGCCTGGAAGAGGTGGAGGAGGTGGTGGTCCTGGCATACCCGGAAGAGGCGGAGGAGGTGGAGGTCCCGGCATACCAGGAAGAGGCGGAGGAGGTGGAGGTCCTGGCATCCTAGGTAAAGGAGGAGGTGGTGGAGGAGGGGGTGGACCAGGCATGGTTACATGGCCGGGTAAAGGCCCAGTTGGAGGCTGAGAGGGCCATGCAGTCTGGCCCGGGAGGGGCGGAGGCGGTGGTGGAGGCGGCAAACCGGGTGTTGGCACAGGAACAGTCACCGTGACGACCTTAGTTTTGGCCTCTTCCAGATCCTTGGACAGCTTTTCAATCTGCAAGTAAACACATAAGAAACATCACTCATCACACACATAGCACGATAAATACACACCCAGTCCTGTCTGCTATGTGGATAACTTTGAATTTGTCTTGTACTACAAAAATATATAGAATGGATCAATGAAAATCATGTGCTTTCCAAACATTTAATTATTGAGACTTTACCCTAAAGACAGAGTCTACTTAGATAAGTATTTTTGAAAATATTTTACCATTACAAATACATATAACCTCTAATATCCTACTTAAAACCCACTACTGGGAACATCCTCCTATTAACACACAATTGGGAACAATAAACATTGTTTTAAAAACAAACAAAGAAAGTACATCTCTTCCATGTCACCAAGCGTTAAAATGCCATGATGTCCGATTAACCAAAGGCTCAAGGTAAAGGCCATAATTCCAATTAGATCTTAAATGTAAAAAGACCACCATACCAACAGTGACACGCAGTGGCGGCAGCATTAGGCTTTTGTTTTGCATAAACTCGGACCTTATTTAAGGATATGACAAGTCAGAAGCCTGCATCTCCAGTCCTCGTGAGCTTCTGTCCTGCAACTATTGGATCCATCCTTGATACAACAAACCTGATTAGAAAGGTTTGTTGGAGCAAGGATTTCAGCAGGTGTTTCCAAAGGCTTAGGTATGTTGGAGCAGGGATCCATCGATAAGTTGCAGGACATTGGCGCTTGAGATGCCTGGTACTACTCCTTCCAAAAAGGGGAAAAAAAAAATCTTAAGGCCTTTGAAACATAGCCATGCTTTACCGCTTAACATAACAACCCTTAATCATAAATCTAAGTCATTAAAATAAATGGTTTCATCAGAGGAAAACTAAACTTTTTGAAGATCCCAGTCAGAAACAACACTGGAAACCAATTGAAAATCTGTGCAGAACAGATTCCCTCACAATCTAACAGATCTGGGAGATTTTTGCATCAAGAAGCCAGAAAACAAATTACTAAATCAAAATATACCATGCTGAAACCCAAAAGGTGCAAAGCATTACGAGGGGTCAAACCTAATTAGGTGGATTATTTAAGTTTATTTCAGATTTTTTTTTTATATCCAGAAATATTTTTACATATACAATAACTCATTAAATGTGGAAAAAGCTAACGAATATATTCATCTTGGTGTAATTTGTTTTATTTACAAAAAGCTAGAACTTTACTAGAATGCTTCAGAGGCAATCAAACGTATTACTGTAAAAGATTTATTTGATATTCTGATACCATTATAAAATTTGGTGTAGACACAGGTTTCTAAAAGATTGTTCTTATATGGATCTTCAAAACCCCAAACTACAGCCAGCCAATGCTTCACATGTCTAGATAAATCACGTATTTTTGGTAGAAATGGAATGAGGTCAATGCTCTCGCTCAAATCCCACAAATCATAACTTTCGATTTTACTTTTGCCAAACCATGTTTCCAAAGAACACAGACGGCAACTGAAAACAAACAAACAACTAAAGCAGGGAGGAAGTGATTTCGGTCTAAAAGAGAGGAATGAAAAGATAATGGAGGGCAAAGTACACAGAAAATGATAGCTGAAGGAAATTAAGTCCACAGAGAAATTCAAAGCAAGAAGTTTTGAAAGAACAGAATAAAGTTCTAAATTAGAAGTGAGAGCGTAATGAATTTTTTATTTCCATACTCAAGTACTGATTACGGTATTTACATCAGTGGGTGCCAAATTTTGAGAAAACTGTCCAAGTCATTAAAGTCAGTCAGCTAATAAAAGCAGACTTGCTTCTGAATATTGATATACAGCACACAATTTGGACTTGGTACGCACCAAGAAGCTCATTTCCTCTACGAGTTCCTCTGTATTTGGAAAGGAAACCTCATTTGTGCATGTGTGTTTGTGTGTGCGTGAATGTGTGTAAAGGCCTGTCTGTATGCAGCAGTGTAACAAATCTTCTGTGTCGTTTCCTCGGACTTTGAAAAGAAGACAGTAACAGACGCAGGGAGCCTCCGAGGCAGGCCTTCTTAGTGCAAGCAGCAGATGAAGAACTGGGCACGGCATCACACGAGGGGACACCGAGAGATCTCTACATGTGAAGAAATCTTCCATCGGCAATGCCTCAAACGCAGATCGTGAGCCATCTTAGTATGAGAAGCTTGTTTGATGCCTGGCTCGTGACGCTTTGGACAACTGTGTGTGTTTATTTAGAGCCTTTGTTTGATGAGAAGTTGATTCTGCTGGCATCGGCCTCTGCGGATGAGGCTCACATCGGATGGTGGGTGGTTGTCCAAACGACAGAGACACACACAGACGGACGGACATAAACATCTTCATGAAGTTAACTAACACGCGTGCTCCGAGGCAGACGGTTCTGGGTCACTTGACGCGTTTGTTTGTCACTACGAGGCAGAGTCCAGCTGGTGTGGCAGCAGGACACCGACAGCTAAACAATCCTCATCTCTGCCTCCCCATGAGTGAATACGCAAACACACACAAACTGCATGTGTATCTTGGCCTCAGAAAATATGTTTGTCCCGACTCCATTCCGTTTTCTCTTCTCCATTTTAGTGCCTCCGAATGTCCTGCTTTTTATTATTCATAAAGATCTCTAATCCCTACAGAATTTGGCAGGCTTGCACAATGTCCTTCTTATTTTTCGGCTGCGTTTCATAAATAAGCATAAAGGGCTTGAGTTTTATTTTGTCTACTCATTAACTTTAGGGAACAACTCAGAGTTGTGGATTTAAAGAAAGAAAAAATTTTTCTGAACCTTTAAAAATGTAACTGCCGGCAGTTTTCTGCACATGTTTCCAGAGCATGCTGTAACTAATCTAGTTATAGAATGACACTTTGACACCATAAACTGGAGTACATGTTTGTGTGTACCTGGTTTTGCAAAGAGGATAGCTCTTCTTGCAGACTCTGGTTCTCCTTCTCCCGATCTAGCTTGGAGGAGACCAGCTGTTCCTTTTCTTGGCTCAGGTCCTGTAGCTTCTGGTCATAATCGCCTTCCAGTTTCGTCATCTGCACCTGCAGCTCCTGGCGTGACGTCAACTCGACATTCAGCTGAAATGTATTTAAGTCATGGTTGGACAGACACCAAATGGTTAGTGTACTTAAACAGTGGATGGGAAAATCTAGCAGCATTGTGTTTTGTATTTATTGTCAATAGGCGTTAGCAGGGTGTGAGTCACGTGGTTTCCAAATTTCTCATGGACAACCAGAAACATTTTAAAAAGTTAATTTCTTTACTACTTAAAACAGAATTGTAGACACAGTTTGTAAACATGCCCGTTTGTAGAAAATATGGGACTCTTATAGAAATTAGTAATCTCTTACAAATAAAGTATTGATTCCCCCTAAAACGTTCTCTTTTTTAGGTTACAACCACAAAATTGAGGTAAACATGAATACATATTATGTGAATTGCATTCCAACAGGCAGATTACCCTAAATATAAGGTCAGTAAAAAAAATGGAGTGGTTTAGCTCAGGGGTCTTTAAATCCAGGGCTTGACGTCTGGTTTCCTGCAACGTCTAGATATTTCCCTGGTACAAACACACCTGAATCAAATGTTCTTCAGAATCCTTCCAATGAAGTCATTAATTGAGTCATTAATTGAAATTGAAACTTGATGCATTGATTTTAAGACCTCTGGTTTAGATTTAAAAATGAACGTTGTCTTGCAATATAATGGCTTACTCCAGGGATGCTCAGTCCCAAACCCGCAGTTCCCTCATCAGCGGGTCATTTAGCTCAGTAAGGTCTGTATGTGATCCAGGTGAGTTGGAGGAAGGATGCAGCTGAAGGTTGCAGGAATTGGACAGCACTAGCCTTGTCAGAGTCCAGCACTAAAACCCAGTGAAAATTCAGGGCAGGATTTGAGGTATTTTGCAAAGAAGTATGGTAAGAAGAAACCTCTGCCTGTTAAAGCTGGCGGAAATATTTCCAAGAAACGTTTCAAACATTATTTGCAGTACAAATGGTTTGAAAATAAAGGATTGAGATGTTTAGTTATAATACAAAAAAAATAGCAATTACAAACCCTACATCATTTTCTTCCACTTTACTGTGTCTTACATGTTAAGTCTAACACAAAAACAAATCCCTAAAAAATAAACACAAGTGGTTGTAACCAGTTATGTGAAACAGAAAGGTGTTGGATTGCATTTGCAGAATAAAGGCTGATTAAAGATTAAGGGTTAACCTTTAAAGTCAACTTAATTTTGTAAAAAAAAAAAAAAAATCTAATTAAAAAAAAAAAAACACGTCTGAGAAGTGGCTTTTTTGACAAAAAAACCAAAAAAAACAGGAGCAATGTTTTCTCGCAGGCACGAGGTTTGAGGATTCTCACTGAAGAGGCAGCATACTCTTACAACTTGTTGAGACCATTTCTGTTGAGCCTGAACATTTCTCACCGTCTAGAGCTTTTCTGTTTTATTGTATAATTTACTTTGAAAATTGCCGTCTATTATAAATGGGAGGAGGCTGCGG
The DNA here is from genome assembly GCA_032876305.1 of Orestias chungarensis. Lineage (NCBI taxonomy): Eukaryota > Metazoa > Chordata > Actinopteri > Cyprinodontiformes > Cyprinodontidae > Orestias > Orestias chungarensis. The sequence goes on from JAVLVB010000935.1 coordinate 2,368,085, forward strand.
GGTTTTTGTTTTTGTCAGGTGTCTCTTAAGACCCCGGACAAACACGATGGCATAAAAGAAAAAAAAAAAGCAGAGAGAAATACATTAAGACAGAGGCACAAACACAGCTGTTTAATTTGCGAAAAGCGGATCAGTTACTCTCGCTGTAGGCAGCCTTATCCCTAATTCCTGCCAAAAGGGACCGCTCACAATTACCCCATCATGCTCAACCGCCAATATGATGTGTGGTCCATGACAATTAGACTTCACGGTGCGCTTGCTAGTGTGGATGTGTCTGGTCGATTGATATGATCCCACATACAACTGCGTGTTATGAATGAAGACTTGTTCTTTTTTTAATTCCCTCTTTGCAATTATCCTGTCACTAGGACAGGAGCGTCAGGCTGGCAACGAGCCACAATCGAGGCATTTTACCCCCCTGTGTGTTTGAGTGGGCGTGTGCGTGGACTGGTCTGTCTGGTGGCTCTCTCTCACTTTTTTTTTGGTCACGTCTTTTTGAATGTTGTCAACTCATATAAGCCTGATTGTAGCCAGCCTAGAGATTTATCATTTTTCAAACATATCTGAGTGAGACTAAACACTTTCAGGGCTTTTTTCCCCTGCTTTAGCTTTTGTCTGTTTGTGCATGTAACAATCAGGGTACGACTCTACCTTCTTTTCCAGCTCTGTTGCTTTAGCCTGATTTTGTTCCACTTTGGTCTTGTCCACCATGTTATCTATGGACAGAAACAGAAGGAAAAAAAGTTGGGATAGAAACTAGATAAGGGTTTTGACAACTCGCTTGCACACACACATCGAGCATCAAAACCTGTGTACCCTTCAGTGTAGTGCGGGGTTGGTGCACTCACATAAATTCACAGAAGGATACAAGCCATCTGTCTTCCCATTTCCCCTTATCACAACACTCACAGTAAAGATCCATGAGGCGATTGCAGAGGCATCTCATTACAATAGAATGCTTTGTGTCGCATGCTGCTTTTACGCATTACCTTTTAAGCCTCCAGCGCACGTGCGTGTGTGCGCACACACACACACACACACACACACACACACACACACACACACACACACACACACACACACACACACACACACACACACACACACACACACACACA
>JAVLVB010000935.1:2377828-2416313 GCA_032876305.1 Orestias chungarensis
ATTTCTATGCGGATGTCGTCAAGACGTCTGTTAAGGTCTTCCGAGTCATCTTCGGCCTGCTCATCAAACACCGATGTTTGGACTTTTAGATCGTCACTTTCTATATTCCGGACCTCCTGCAGGGAAAAGGATGGGATGGAAGCAGAGAGATAAAAAGCTTGTCAGGCGGGTGTTATACATATGTATATATACATACATATATACATATATACATACATATATACACACACACACACACACACACACACACACACACACACACACACACACACACACACACACACACACACACACACACACACACACACACACACATATATATATATATTATTATTTTTATTTTTTTACGGAAACAAATGTTTTCAAGTCCATCAGCAATTCTATATCAAGACATTGAGATCTGTGTATATGTGACGCGAACTGAAAGATTTCCTGTGTATTTACCCTCAGCTCCTCTCTAAGTCCCAGTCTTAACAGTTCAGACCGAATATGGATTCTAAAGTCCAGTTCTTCACAGCGGCTGAGTAGGGCGTTGATCAGTTGCATGCATCCACCCTGCAAAAAAACAATAGTAATAATTTTTTTTTAAATTAAGTTATCTTTTCATAATGGAAAAATTTCTAAATCTTACACATTTTCCTCTTATGCCACAGTCCACTAATATTAAGAAGTATTATTAAACTAATAACTCCATGAGGTACGTCACCATTTATCAAACATGAATATACCAAAGAACAAATACATATCAAATCTTGTGTTCTGGTCCAGGTATCCAGCTTACCTTTAGAGGAATGTTTTGATTTTTCAACCCAGTCAGAAGAGGCAAAAATCTCTCAATTTCCTTTTCTTCCCCTTCCTCTGTAATGGCCTCCAAAACTCGCTCATGTCTTTTTGAACAAAAGGAGATATTTTTTTATTTTATTTAATAACCCAACGGCAAATATGGAACCAATATGGTTGTTTTGTAATTTAATGGCTGAGTTGAGCAAACGTTTAATTTAAACCTGAAACAATAACAGGATTTCACAGAGTTCAGCTCAAACACACCATGTTAACACTTCATTTATTCTTACATGTTTTCGGAATGATCCAAAATACAGAGGGCAGAGACCAGTTTGACAACGTCCACCATCATCGTGGGTACGTTGGGGTCGATGGCTTTGACCAGGAGGCGAATCCCGTCATCTGATTCCAACATGGATTTTAAACCATACTAAGCCGAAAGATAATGTACATAAAGTTATATTTCAAATAACTTTTTTTTAATGTAGATGATTTTATTTAAAAAATCTTACAAAAACCAATAAATGATCCAAATCTAACAAGATTTGCATTTAGCACAGATAGAAGAGGTTTATGTACAATAAATTAAAAACACTAGAAAGAAAATGTGTTTTTTGCAATTACAGCTGCACCTAAAATATGACATTAATCATATTGTAGAGTTTAACTCTTAAAACAATCTGAGCTCGAGTTATACGGAGAACATCCCACTTAATAATGTACTCATGAACGACAAAACTGTCTTACCTTGTTGTTCATGAAGGCTTTTAGACAACGAATGATCTCATGCTGACATTTGTGTCCCATATGTCTAGTTTGGAAAAAAATAATTTAGACAAAAAGGTCTTACAAATTCAGCTGCAACTATAACAAAGCACAAGTTTTCTTGGGCGTCTTCTCTGACCTCTCTGACGGGTTGTCTGGTTTCTCATTTTGAAGTCGTTTTAGTATAGACAACAGCTGTGAGAGGCCTTCATCTCCAAAATTCTGCACCCAACTAAAGAAAAGGAGACAAAATATTAATAAACCACAGTTTATAATAATACACAAAATTACTATTACTATATAAAATTGTTACAATAAGTCAGTTTCTTTCCGTAAATATTGTTTGAACTTTTCAAAAACTAATTTCTATTGTTGTATGTTTACAAATCCACAGATTTGATCCACAAAACAACAACAAAAAGTAGCTAAACACCAACACAATAATCTCTTATTTATGTTTTATTTTTAACTTCATTAGAAGTCTACATCTATTGTTATTATTATTATTAACAATAGGATTTTTAATGTCTCAAATAGTCTGGCAAATATATGATTTAAAACATTACTTTTTATTTTCCTTATTAGCAATAATCATAAGTGCAACCAAATCTTTGTAGACATGTTTCCTTTGAACGTTTAAATATATTTGTATATATAAAAAATGAAGAAATGAAATGTAAACAACTTAACAAAAACACTACCACACATTTCTAAGTTAATTTATAAGTTAAGTTAATAACTTTTAGCTTGTGTGCGTTACCTGACTGTGTTGTTATTCAGCGAGATCCGCAACGATTCAAGACAATTAAGCAGCTGTGTGTCTCTGTAGTCCGTCTTTAACTCCTGTATGTACATCATTGCTGACTTGGATCTCTCCTTCTGGGCTTGTCCCTTTAAAAAAAAAATAAAATAACATAAAAAAAATGTACTGTAATTGGTAATTATGTAAAGATAATAATTTTTATGCCATTTTAGTCTTTTATATGTAATCCACTAGTTGATGCAGCAGCCAGCTAAAACAATATAATAAAATTTTAAAAAAACTTTCTTTGAACTTTCTCTTTGTTTATTTCTGGTTTATGTGGCAGATCTAAGGAGAACTCTGCTTCTTCCTGTGGCCATCTTGGATCCAAAACCACACTGTGATGATAAAATAAATACATATACAGGACACTAATAATGTTGTTTTACATAAATTAACAATAACATTTTCCTGTTTTAGATCAGCTTGGATTACCAAAATTACTTCAATTTGGTGAAGGCCAGATTTAAATGTGTGAGAGCGTTTGTAAAGATTTTTATTTTTTTATTGCAAAGTTTGGAAAAATAATAAAAAATTAGACATTTACATACCTGGTCTTATGAGAAAGGCTTGTAAACCTGCCTTGATTTCACAAAACCTATTTTGGTATAACTTTAGTCATAGCCTCAACTTCCTAGCTGAAATAAAATGTCACCCCAAACTTTCCCCAAACTTTATAGGTGTTTTTTTTTAATACGCATATTTAATTTGTGTTCAGTTATAAAAGTCCTTATTTGCTGCCTTTATCCAAAGCTCCCTCCAAAGGATTTTTTATCAATAGAGATGCAGTGGATGTAGCATTAACATAATACAAGACGGGTAAATCAGATGCTTCCACTGTCTAAAGCAGGGGTGGGCAATACATTTTTTACAAGGGGCCACATGAGGGACCGGAATTGGGCCAGAGGGACACACTTGCCCAACAATCTTCCAGTGTAAAATTCACTTAATTACATCATGCATATCCTTTAGTTCATGGATATCTGGAGGTTCTTAATAATAAAGAGAACTGATGCATGTTCAAAATTAACATTAAATCGCTAAAATGCTGCTGCAGTTTACAAGTGGAGTGATAAACAGAAGACTTGTGATCTTAAAACGTGTTACAGGGGTGAAGCTCACAAAAATCCAGTCAAGTCACCTGTATAAACACACAATGACACTTTGGCTCTTTTAGATTCCCAATAACTAGTTTGCACAGTTTTTCAAGCGATTTCCCTCTGATATACTGCATCCGTTTATATTTATTTAGAAAGATTTTATAAATACATACATACAAATGCATTTATATAAACATATTATTGTGCGTATTGATATGTATATCAAATGTATAATAATAATAATAATATTCACATAATATAAAAAAATATATTATCCGAGCCATGACAAAATATGGCTTCTAAGCGGAAGGCCCTGACTGCACTAAATGAGAACGCAAAAGCAAATGACTTAAATCGTTTTTATTTACGGTTTGAACTGATGATTCTAGGGAGTGTTGGCAAATATTGGAGAATGTAAATCGTGGAACTGAGAGCAGAATTGTAATTGATTTACAGTCAGTACTCAGAGTCTTCAAGGGTTTAAATATATGTAAAGCAACTGGCCCGAACAATATGTCCGCTTTCCTTCTCAAAAACTTTTCAGAGGAACTTTCTCCAGTTTGGCTTAGACTCTTTCAGATCTCAATAGACACTATGATTTGATGTAATTTTATGACCATGCTACATTAAATCTTATGTGACTACGGCTATCTCACATTAATGCTGCGTTTACTGCCGATAATTGATATTTTTCTATGAGTAGTTAACATCGTCCCAGTTTAACTTATGTGACAAACACGATACAATCAAACAATACACATGTGAATGAAATCAGTAAACATGATGCCTCCCTAACTTTTACTATGTATAGTAAACGGGTTTCTGATATTTCATGCTGCATGTCGAAATCATACGGATGCTAAACTTAGCTTCACTTTGTGCCCTTCATACATTTCACATATCCTGCTAGAATTAAACACCATAAGGACACAAATGTGTCATCTTTGTGAAGCCACAACATCACCTAGTAAGACTCGAAATGATAACAGGTGGTTTTACAAGAATTCCCTCAGTTAAAAAGCAGCTGGTAATAATAAACAACCATCTGAGAACATAGCGACCTGTGGACATTACTCCATCAAAAAGTCCATTCACTCTTCCGATCAATATTATTTAAGGACGAACTGTACTATTACAAACTCCCAGATGTAATCCAAAGATATCAGACACATTATATATAATAGAAATCATTTCCCTGATCTAGTGAGGAATAAAGCCACGGTCCTCTCACTGCAGAAGTATTGCAGCTTTCTCTAAGAAATGGTTACTATGTATAGCAAATTAAAGCCTAAAAACAATCATTTTTAATAACTTTATTTCCAACTTGCATATATCAATTTTTATAAAAAGCATAGAGATAAAAAAATTATATAATTTTTTTTATGATTGATATTTTAATGATGAATTTTTGGCCACCTTTTTAAAAGGTTTTTCATGTTTCTATCCATCTAACAATGACTTTGGCATCCTCAACTTGTTTTGTTTGGATACTTACAGATTTAGAGGTGTGGAGGTATTGGGAGACCATCTCTCGTTTAATCAATATGGATTTTTCCCTCAGCGGTCGCTGCTTTTCCTCATTCAGGTTCATGTCCACCTTTAGGAGAAACAGGAAGAGCATTTATTCTAATTAACAGGAAACACAAAAAGCGAAACAAAAACATACAGAAAATATTCACATTCCAACTCTGGTGTATAGATAGGTGTATTTTGATGTTTAGGTTTTGAGACCATGGCTGGACTTAATTAAACATTAAAAAATTTTAATAAATCTGTGCTAAAATCTATTGTAAGATATAGCTATATAATATTATGGCCATATAATTAATTAACATAAGAAAAACTCAACAGATGATGTGCAAGTTGGTAAAGTGGTTTTCTGCTCTTACATATTATTGTGTTCATAATAAAGAATAAAATGTATTGTATCGAGAACAAAAATAATGGACAATTTAAAAAAAAAAAAGTTTAAGGAAACTTGGAGGACACATGAAAATATATAAAAATAAAATTCATATAAGACTAATAAAAAAATAAAAAAGTCTATACCACAATGAAAGCATCAAACATTACAACTGAAAAACAAATTAAAAGCTAAAAGACATGAACTGACATGTTGAACTGCTGTCAAAAGTTTGTTGAAGGTATTAAGGTAATCCCACATGAAGGTTCTTTAAACAATATGATTCTGTAGTTGTTTACCAAGCTACTTATGCAAGATAAGGACTTTTATTTGACTTCTTAGTGGGAATCTTTTTCCACATAAACCCTCTTCTTCTCTCACCAGCATCTGTTCGAAGAGGGCCAGGATATCGTCCTCGCTTTGTTCAAGGTGCATCGCCTGCTGCGGTGAGATCTCGTAGTTGGCAGCAGAAGAGTGACGCTGAACCGGAGGGAGAGGCTTCTCCTTGTCCTTTTTCGTTCTCATACTCGTGAGACGCTCCAACTGGGATGGTGAAAAAGATAAGATGAGTCAGAGGAAAGACACGCATGAACCCATGAAGAGAGGGGTTTACCAAACAAAGAATAAGCTCCACTCTCTTTCAACAACATTGACAATGGTTAAGTTTCGCCAGGCTTTTAATGCAAATGGTTTTACTTTGCTGATCTGACATTAGCCCTTTTCAGACTTCAAACTCTTTTCAGAGGATTTAAATGCATTAGAAATTAAATGACTGCTAAATAATCAACATTATTTATGGCCAGATTATTTCACTTCAACGAGGCACGATATAAAAAATAAAAATAAAAAGCTGCTTTAAATACAAATGTGACTAAGATCACATGTTTTTTGAGGACGATGTCTAACCTTAAGAGGGACATTTCATCCACTGCCCATATACCGTCAAAACTTAATTAAAGCTGATTAGCTGAATACATTATGCAGCATGTTTTACACAACTACGAGCAAACAAACCACAAAACCTTGCTTACATTCATCTATCAAAAAAACCAGGAATCATCTAGTGGTGAAATGATGAATGGCCCGCTTTTCTAAAGCGCTTTATCAAACCTCAGGCTCCAAAGTGCTTAACAGTCCATCTATCGATTCATCCGCCGATTGTGGTGAGTGCCACTGAGGCCACAGCCACCCTGGAGCAGACTGACAGAAGCAAAGCAGCACCGCCGGGCAACTCTGACCCCCATCAGTGGGCAAAGTGTCTTGCTCAAGGACACAAGAACTACTTTCCTGTAACCCAGTTACAGGAAAAAAAACTACCACTTTCTTTAGAAAACGCTCCAACCATAAGATGCTGCTTAAATCTAACTTTACCAATTTGCTTTGGCCTAGAGTCAACCTATACTAACAGCTTCAATGTTAAATCAGTTAGAGGCATTCATGAGGCGAGCAACACTCCTATGTAAGAGTCTGAAAAGGGCTAAGATTTTTTATTTTTTTAAACAGTTTAAGCAACATAAGCATTGTTAGAGGTGACAAGACATTTGGGGAACAAACCACAGTACACAAAGTAAACAACGGGAGTGATTTCCAATGATCAGGGGTTCAAGTGTTTGTGTTAACTTTGTGTACAATGGCAGGAGATGTATGAGTTTTAAAACGACAGAAAGCAAATACAAACAAATGTTGAAAGACATGAGTTTAGAAATTCGTAAATTCTTGGAAAAAGGAAATTGTTTTCCAATAATGATTTCAAACCCTACGTGCCAAGAGTCAGTGCATTTCTTTACAAGAAGGTGATGTTTCACACAGGACACACACAGACACACTTGGTGCTTGTTATGGTGAACCTACCTCATCAGGAATCAGCCGTTTGAGGTTCTGCAGATCATATGAAACGTTTAAGAGGACAGGAAAGGAAGGGTAAGAAAAATCAACAAAGATAAAAGAAAAGAGGCGACAAGGAGGAGAGGGAGAAAAATAAAGAAACCATTAGATCAAGATTACATGATAGATAACAGCTCCAGAAAACTTCAGCCAGTTATTAACTGGGCATAAGTATATTGTATATTAGGATGAACATTTTCTATGTTAAGTAAAAAAATTGAAAGATTGAATTAACAAAAGGGAAAAAGGGGAAAATGGGACTAGTGAATAAAATTACAACAAAAAAATAAAACAGTGGCGTAAAACAGCCACTAGATGTCAGTATGTACCAAATAATGTTTCAGACGGAAGCTCAATAAAGTAGAAAATGATTTACACACATTAATCTACTTTATGATGGGAAATATAGAACGGCATAGGAAAATGTACATATTAGAAGACACAAGGAATGAAAATAACTTTTGGACTGTCAGGCATGCGTGAAATAAAGAATAAGGGGAAGAACCTCCTGCAAATATGTCGGACTAAGACAATCGGCCAGGAGAAAATACAGCACCTCTGTTTAATATTCCTACAAGCGATGTGAACCTGACAGCAAAATGAATACTTTCCTTAGTAAGGTTTGAATATTTCATGGTATGTAAATGTATTTAAAAATTTAATTTTGTTTCAATGGGTAGAATGAGTTACGTAAGACATGATTATTTTTTTAATGAGAGTTGGAGCTAAAAAAACTTGTAAGAAAATAAGCTGGTTTCTGTAGCCTTTTTCTACTGGTTAATTTGTTCTCATTAAAAATAAGTTTAATTTATATCTGAGGGGAAAGTAAAAAAAAACAAAAAAAAAACGTTTAAACTGAGTCTATAAATAACTTCTCAAACACAAACAATGCCTGGCTTCACCCTGGATCCTCTCAGTCAGCGACAACTAGTATAATTTTAGTGAATTATACAAAATAGTAAGCTTTTAATTTTAGTGAATTATACAAAATAGTAAGCTTTTAATTTTAGTGAATTATACAAAATAGTAAGCTTTATGTTGGCGGTGGTGTAGGCAGCACTGATATTTGCACACCAACTTGTGAAGAGTATTTATTTTTTCTGAAGCAAAAAGATTGGAAAAGTCCTCTTCAAGTTAAAATTAACAGGTTCAAATAAAAGGTTCACATTTTAGGTTTAACATACTTTCGCTGCCCCCAAATTGATTGTATAGTAACAACTTATGTGTCATACAGATGTGTCTATTAGTGTGAAATAAACCTGCGGCTCAGGTGGAAAAGCCCAATCAGCAGGTTTTGCTTTCGATTTCAGCTTCCTACCTTGCCTTATGCTGATGTGCTCTTGGGCAAAAAATGTAACCCAAAACTGCCAAAGAAACTGGTTACCACAGTATGGCTGTGGATCAGTTTTGGAGTGCGTCCGCTTGGATTAAAAAGCGCTTCATAGACGCGCTGTATTTACACAGTTGAAGGTCCAGCTGTGTCACAGAAGATGTGATCCAAGCATAGCATATTTTTGAATACAGTATACCTGACATTGGATATAATCATTATTATGTTTAGGTATGTTTTAAGTCTCGATGAGGGTTTAATTGTATTCAACTCAGGTTTCAGGGTAGCTTTAATGAAGTACCAGTCATTTACATTTCAAGTGGTAAGAAGATTACTGCAAGTCGATTTTTAAGTTTCCATGGCATTGTTATTATACTGTGTCTATACCTAAAAACAGTTTAGTTTGACATAATTAGGCAGGGAGTAAAAAGGAACAGTAAGGGATGATCTGTGTATAAAAAAAAGGGCCGCAAAAAAGATGTTATTTTAGAGAAAACCTGTTGCACATCATCCACATATACACAATGTCAGCGAAATATAATACCGTAGTTGTGCCATGGTGCCCACACAATGACAAAACATGTCTAACAAGCAAGACTACGTTCTGGGAAAGTGCGAGACTCAAAACTACTTGGCAAAATAAACTGAAGTTCTGCTTTTTAAACCACAAATTAATTTATGCGCTGAGAATCAAAGTAAAAAACATATATGTTTGAGATGAGGCAACTTTTCTAGTAACGAACCATAGAAGAAGCTTCAAAAATGACAGTTTCAATTAACCTAAACATAATAAGGAAAATATTTTCCTTGTTGAATAAAATAAACAAATAAACAAGCAGAATAGTAGAGCTAATGTGACAGTTTATTTTTTAAATGACTTTTTATCCTGAAACTAGCTGCCGAAACGGGTTTCTGATATTTCATGCTGCATGTCGACATCATACAGATGCTAAACTTATCCTGCTAGTATTAAACACCATAAGGACACAAATGTGTCATCTTTCTGAAGCCGCAAGATCACCTAGTAAGACTCGAAATGATAACGGGTGGTTTTACAAGAATTCCCTCAGTTAAAAAGCAGCTGGTAATAATAAACAACCATCTGAGAACATAGCAACCTGTGAACATTGCTCCATCAAAAAGCCCATTTACTCTTCCAATCAATATTATTTAAGGACGAACTGCACTATTACAAACTCCCAGATGTAATCCAAAGATATCAGACACATTATATATAATAGAAATCATTTCCCTGATCTAGTGAGGAATAAAGCTACGGTCCTCTCACTGCAGAAGTATTGCAGCTTTCTCTAACTGAGTGACACAAAATAGCTCCCCCTCTCTACAGCTTTATCACTCCCGTCTCAGACAGAGCTGTCAGTCTTCCTCCTTTTGGTTTTCTTCCCACTGCTTCCTGTGAAGCTGCAGAGGCCAGTCCTGGAAGAGATAACAGCCTTTGTCCCAAGAAAGCGGGAAATAACGACAGTATGATCACCGATTATGTTTAGCGTCTATAAAGGGCTGCATCATTATAAGAAAAAATGCCTAATAGAAAAGTATTGGTGAACGTTGCAATTTACAACATAGATTTTAACAAATAAAGAAAATAAAAAAATAATCAAGGGTAGCATTTTTAGTTGGCTTACAAGTAATTATTAGCCTTTTTAAAAATTAACACTTTAGCTTTGACAGGCCCACAATTTAGTCTTTATTCAGCTCAATTATAGATGCACATCATACTCAATTTCAACTGTAATTACATAATAGATACGTTTAAATCATTCTCGCAAAGCACTGCAGGGATGCAAGCTATAATATTTCAATACAATAACGATATCAAGTCATCTACTCAACACTTTTTGTTTAAAACTAAAAGATCGCACTGCAGGAAAAGCTAAAACCCATGATCCGACGAAAACAAAATGATGGCAAATAACGAAGAGGTAGAAAAATGTGATGACTTGACGTCATCCAGCCAGATAACGCCACCCGAAGTGGCTAAATAATTCAAATTATGTTTACAGCTGCATTCCTAAAGTTAAATAAACCATGAATTTATTTCTAGTGCATGCTACACAAGGATAAACACACACCTAAAGCATTGATCAGGCTGGTGTTTCTTGACTAGACGACGCATAGGGAAGTTGTGTTGTGACAGACACACCCAGACGTATCATGCCAAGCAGGAAATGTCAAATTATGTATCGCACAAAATGAAAGCATGTTCAGTATAATTGACTATCCGCTCAGAAAGTTTCACTGTTAGTTTCTACACATCCAAACCTCTCTCAGCTTAATTTTTTTTGTTTCGTCCCCAAATGCCTTAAAAGACCCACATGTGCCTCAGTGGGCTCATTGTCTGTTTATGAGAGACATCATGTCTGGATGCAACAGCAACTAGGTCATTTTTGCTGCATGACTGACCGTTCAATCTGTCTTTTTGTTAGCAAAACATAAACCACGTCTGAACCGCCTGATAGAAAGGTATGAGCTTTAAATCCATGAAACTCAATCAGCTCAGCAGAACATTTTTACATTCCTTGGGAAGTCCGGAAAGGCAAATTTATCAGAAATATGTTGGGTCAAAGAAATTTAAGACGATTGGAATTAATTTTTATTGGTTCTGCAAGTCAATAGTGTGTAGGCAACAAAAATAATGAGTCCTAAATTATTTATAAACAAATATAGAATAGCATTTTAATTGGGAGTTTTAAGCAGTTAGAATGGAGGAAAAAAGGTCACGGGTTTAGATCGCGTCCTCGATTTTTGGCTTTAGAAAAAGGCTAAAAATCCTAACTAGCCCATGGAACTGAGATTATAATGACATGTTTTAGTCCAGTGTGTCTCTTTGTTGTCCTCTGATGGACATTTTTCTGTCCAAGGTACACCTGCTACAGATGGTACTAGCCTAGTGGCTAGTAATGACCTAAAACATTTTTTTAGGGGGTTTTCAAGTTCAACGTGATACTACTAGAAATCAGCAGCAGATCAGAACTCGGTTCAAGTCGAGACAGAAGGAGATCTACACAAATGTATTGATCTACAATAAGGACAATACATTTCCATTCCTCCTATAGCCAGACAAATCTTGAGTCCAGTAAAGAGGACGGGACAGCCATTAAAACCTTTAAAGGACACGACAACTCGAGATAGACTTCTGACAGATTAAGAAAAACAAAGAAGCCATAATTTATGTGAAAAGATGCTACAGGTTTATATGGTTGATTTATTTTCCTTTTAAAATAATGGAGGTTATTTTACAAGGAAGGTATTGTTAAAGTATAAAAGAATAGTAAATGTGTTATTAGAGTGTCATTAGTAATAGAGATGGATTGTTAAGCTAAATGTATATGTACAAATATTCAGGAGTGGATGAGTTCAAAGTTTTGTTTTAATTTGGCAACATGAATTATTAGAGATGATAAATAAAATGTACTAGTTAATGCATCGAGATGCGGACATGAACTATTATGAACTGATGAACAAACATCAAATTTTTGGATGTAAACCTCATTTTGTGGACGGGAGGTTTATCTCAGACGCAGATGGTTACAGTACAAGGATAGGAAAGGAATTGATTTAAGAGCAAAAAGCACTAGATACTTTTAGCTTTATGGACTGCCACTGTAGTATTTAGCTAATTGATGATTGTGTCGTGGCATCGGAGGCTCCTACTGGATATAAAAGACATGGGCCAAAACGCTAAAGGTCACAGAGTGATGAAAGCACCGATGAGAAGGAGAAAAAGGAGAATAACGGTCTTATCTTGCAACCAATATTATTCTTGCATTATTTATTAATATTGTCAGCGTCACGGGAGCGTCTAGTTTCGTGCAGGCCGTCCCAGAGTTAGGGGTGAAAACAGCTGAATAAACCAGGTGGTATGGATTACTTTATTTACTCGGTTTAATGTTTTATTTGTTTTGTTGATAAGAGGCATTTTTTCTGCTTTTCTGTTTCATTTGGGAAACAGCACCATGTTATATCAATAAAGGATTTATAAACCCATTGCAGCTTTCTGCATCTGAAGTGAATCAGAGTTGATGAGAAAAAAATAAATAATTGCAAACCAATCCAGAACGCATTTAATAAATAAATACAATACAATAATACTGGAGGAGTCCTTTATAGTCAAAGAAAGAGTCAACCGGAGAGTGTCTTGCATCCAACAAACAATTAAATCTTCTTTTTAGACACCTAATCAAGTACCAATTAGCAGCTATCAGTTTTCCTTTATTAAACTCAATCAAAGTAAAAGCACACAAACTGCACCGCCCCCAAGACACGCTCAGATGATTTTAAAAAGCAGCTGAAGACATTTAGTTTAGTCGACAAGGGTTTTACTTCACATCATTTACTTTTTTATTGTTTTATTGAGTCATGACTTATGTAGGCTAGTGTGTTCTGTTTTTCACCGTGAACCCAGAGCTACACCCTCCACGTACATAAAACCAATGCAGAGTTAGATTACAATTACAAATTCCTTTTTGTAATCCCCGTTTGCATGATGAGTTTTTTTTTTCTTCCTTTCTTTTTTAATGTGAAACAGTTTCGTTGATAAACAAAGCAGCCAAAAGATTAGCTGTAATCACTAAACACAAGACAGAGTCAGAGACAAGGACTGACACCGTAATCCCGACTAAGCACCTCCTTTGCGACGCAGGGAACGCACGCAGCAGCGAGACAGGTCATATCAGCGAGGATCAGGCGCTGTGCTGTCTAACAGGCACTCTGCTGATTGTTTAAAATGACGGGAAGATAAGAAAGATGCTTATGTTACCAGGTGGCCTTCAAACCTATTTTTTTGAAAGCAGCAATTTGATAAGCACAAATTAAATTAGAAATAAGAAATGAATCCGATTGAGAATTGCAATTGTTATCAATACAACTCCAAGCGTGTTTGGTGCTGGTTACCTGGCTTGATGTTGTCATTCGGTAAAGTGTGGGAAAGTCAAGAACGTAAAAGAAATATTAATTTAAGCCCTAAAAATTATTATTTACTTCCTAAAAACATACTGAAAAGACTGCAAAGTGACAACAGAACGTTTCAAAGACTAATCTATTCTTAACCAGGCATTTAAAGGATATATGCATTCATTTTTGCATGTATATCAAAGCAAAGAAAATGGATTGGTTATTACGAGTCGCAAAACTACAGAAAAAAAACAAACAAAGCTTAATAGTTCAAGTAAGAAAACCATCTTGTCTGTCAGGAAAAAAATTATACTCTTGTGCTGTCCTCGCGTCACGTGACCTCTATGTCGTATGTGAGGAGAGACAACCAGCAAACAAAAAATAAAGTTCTCCAGAAGAATTGAGTTTTTGTAGCAGATCACAGATGTGCTTTTTTTTCTAAATATTTTTTTGTAACTGAAAAACACATACAAAGAAAAGAAGTTAGCTGAAACTATGCGATTATTATAACTACCTACAACAATCTGACTCAAGTAATACACACAGTTAAATCACATCAATACTTACAAAGACAATTGTTTTCTCTTGGAACAAGCGTATAGAAGACACGTTAACGAGTCTATTTGGTCTTTTTTTAACTTATTTTTCTGCCATAAAACACAGTTCACACATGTTTGAGTAAAAACACCAAAGATTGTACAAAAATGCGAGCGTTCACACTCTTTTTAAACATAAATAATACCAAGATGGTTTGTTTGACGAGATGTCTTACTCTATGTTTTTAAACCCGTTCTACTTTTATAATTTTTAACATCAATTATTATTTATTATATTTATTGACCATCCATGACATTTATAAAGTATTTAACTTATTCAAACATGAACTGATTACCTTTACCAAAAGACATTAACAGAAAAGGCAGAAGACAAACATTATCTAAAACATTTAAAGTTTAGTGTCACGTAGAGCTGATAACAAGAATGGCCATAAATAATTCCTTTCAGGAATCAAAACGTAGTGGACACCTAGTAATATTTATATTGTTTACTTGTTGTTTGTCATTCCAGCCTCTCCGCCCCACATAGGTTCATAACTTCGCTCCTCCCCTTTCAATGCCCAGACACCCAATCAATACAGGATTATCCACTTAAGAACGCTTTGCCGTTGTTCATCCGTTTTTTCAACTGAGCTTTTTTTTTTTTAAGTGAGAATAAAGATCAGCAAACCTGCATTACTTTGAAAATTTAAGCTCACACACTGCGGCCTACTGACCTAATGTGACTGTGTGAGTATAGAAAGCAAAAAGACCGAGCATTTGGCAAGAACATGTACCTAAACAACTAAAAACTTTTTCAAAAACGTCGACAATTTCTTGCTAAACGCAGAGCAAAAGTCTGTTGTTTCTGTTGAAAACACTTAAAACATGAATTTCTATATGCAATTTAGGATTTTCAGCCTTTTTATTTTACTATTACACAAGTACAAGCTTACAAAGCTGAAAACCACAATAAAATTAATGCTTCTAGAGTGCAAAGTGTGCATCTAGCAGCACAATAAATATAAGCTGATGTCAGACCGCAGGCTGAGATCACAACAATAACAAAGACTACAATCTAGACTTTAGAATAGAAAGCAGTAGGTGTGTCGCTACATTTACTGGCCCACTGGCACCTATTCACAATTGATGGAAAAGGAGAAAGAGACGGATAAGAGAATAGTTTCAAATAAGGAAGCATCCTGTTTGCTATTTCTGCACAACTTCCTGTCACAAACCTCAGAATTTGAGAAATAATTCAGCAAGGGAACTACAAGTGTGTTGTACATGATTGGAAAAATAAAAAGGCAGAAACAATTAAAAGGTACAAGTATATTTCTATATTAAAATGCCTAATTAATCTGCAAATCCGTTGGATCAAACAACCTCTCGGTTCGTCAAACCGTGACAGAGGGAAGGAGAAAGTTCTGTTTCGCTGCACGAAAAAAGCACATGCAGCGAGCTACATGAAGCCGACTTGGACCGGAAGACATGAAAATATGGGGCGGCATGGCTGCACTACAACACAACAGCGAGAGGAAGGAGTGATTAAGCGTCTGACATGGACCTGAGCTCTGGTAACTAGTCAAGTATGAGGTAATGAGTGAGAATGACCCTATTTGCTCCTTTTCACCAAGTTTTTTTTTTTTTAAACACCCAAGAGTGTTGAATTAGCATTCAGACAACAAAGTAAATCCTTCCTTCTGTAAATTTGTTCAAGGAGCAACAAAATGGATGAAGAGAAACCTTACTACTAGTGATGTTTGCTTTCAGTCTAAGCTTACAAGTACATAAAATGTAAGAACTACAAGGACTTCTAGCTGGTAACAGCTGGATGAAGACAGTAATTATTAGAAGAAGAAAAAAACGAGATGTACAGCTAATATGCCTCTTCTGCTTGGATTAGATTTACATATTTGGCTCAGACTCTATGCTGCTGTCTAAAGAGCCTCAAAAATAGGACAGAATTATGTATGACATATGGAAAACTAATATTAACTCATAAATTTAAAAAAATATCAATTTTTGCAATTAGGCAAATGCATAAAAGCCTTTCGATTTTTCAGATTCAACTAGAGAGATATTTTTCTCCCCCTTTTTGTGAAAAGGGTGTGAATAGTTTGTTTAAAGATAAAGTCTTATACTTTTAAACACCAACTTTTATTCCAAATAAAACAGCCGTACGCAAGTTTTGATCATAGTTCATTCTCCATTAACTCAAACTGTTTTTTGGGGTTTTTTTTACGAAAAATTAGACAATCTTTAGTGTTTGTGAACAATTTAGCCGCTCTGTTTCAAAATGAAGATTTAATAAGGTAATGTGACATCTGACTACTGCAGAAGTTGCACTTAGATGAGCCTACATTATTTAAAACGCTGAGACATGAAACATTTTGTAACGATAAACATGAACTAAGCATTTTCTAAGCAGTTCTTTTTACTCAACCTTAGTTATATAGGAAATGATAATCTTTAGGACACTTCCACAGCTGTACATTTCTGTGATTCAGCCTCTTTTGTTTGGAGATTAAAACAAAAATGTTTAGCGAGACAAGCTTAGTTTAAATTTTTTCAAAAGAAAATTCATGGTAAGAGTTATAAACTTCCTAATTTTAGTGGTAAACAGAGCTAAAAATTAGCAACTCAATGTGAAGAACATTTTAAGTCAAACTCTCCCATCGATTAAAGTATTGTTCTGGAAATAATGGGACTGTCAATGATTGTTTAAAATCAAAGAGGAGGTGAAATAACTTAACGTCTGATAAATCTTAGTGTAGCACTGGGTGTTAGTCAGTTAAATGTTAATCTGATAAAATAAAGGCTTACAATTCAGACTTCAGAACAATCACATAGGTGAAGCAAATCTATTCTTAGTAAAGCATTTAAAAGGTCTTGTGGCTCCGCATTCCAGTGCCCGACAGTCTGCTCCAAGAAACACCCAGAATGTGGTTCAGAAATATTTACTGTTAATTCACAGCAAATATTTGACTGCAACACAATTGGTGTGCTACAACGTGTGTTTTTACAACTACCAGTCAAGTGTGTTATTATGTACCAAATACTACAATAATCGCAGCCCTCTTTCAACAATTAGGTGTTCTAGTTAAAGAAATACTTGCAGATTAATTATTTGACTCCTTTTCAAATATCCTGAGTCAGCCTCTTTAGATTTCATTCTTTGTTGTCCAGCTTATTTCTGTCAGCAACCAACATCTACTCAAAAAAAATTAGTCAGATCAGATATTGTGTTAACACTTTCTTTTTATATCAACTTAGGTCTAAATCATATTTATTAGTCAAGACAGATATTAAAAAAGAAAAATCTAAAAATCGATTTTCCTCTTGCAAGCTTCCACAACGCGCGCCTCTACGCTCCTCCCTCAAGAAACTGTGAGAGCGCAGGTCTTGTGTCGAAAGAGCACCTCCGCCGCTTTTCGGCACAACACCTGCGCTCTCCCCAACATCCCAAGCATGTTGGCGTTTGCTAAAGGAAATAAGAATTTCAGAATTAAAAATGGAAAGAAGAGTAAGTCAGTTGTGTGGAACTGGTACGGTTTCTCAGTTTCGGACAGTACAGCAAACCAAACCGCGCTTCAAAGTACGTATTGAAGGCGGTATCTGTTAAAGACGTGCATTCCTCTCGCAATCGATCGACAGAAGAGTGCACGTAGATCGCACAGCATTTAAGGAAGTAGATGCCCGCATCCATCCTTCCGCTTGTTTTTTGATTACACACCAAGCAGCTAACTGATGTGCATTTAAACATGCAAGCGCATGCCTACTCTGTTACTACACTTAGTATACATGTGATATAGGGGTGCCCAAGACTAATCACAGAGCTATCACCCTGCAAATATTAAATGTGCTTTTTCTCCAACACACTTGGATTAAATTATTAAATCTTTCAATATTGATTCCTGGAAAAGACTGGTCACAAAACGGCGGGAAGGTGTCTGATTGCTGGTGATTGTGATTGGCTGTTTTTCATCGACTATACTTAGTGTTTGCAATGCAGGCTTTGATTGGATGAAAAAGGGCAGTCTGTGATTGGCTGGTGGCATGGTTCATTTACATACAACTTAGAATAGCGAGGGAGCAGAGAGAGAGCCGAGCGCGAGCAGAGAGAGCCAAGCGAGCAGTTTGTCAGAATTGAGCGTGTGTCCGAGCACCTACAGGCGAGCGTGTGCGGGATTCACACGCTTAACATTGTTGTCCCTTCAGCTAGATCTGTGCCCTCAAATCAGAGTTACTGCGCGCTCAACGTAGTGGCACAAATATCACGCCATAATTGGACCCCCCAGGCGCCACTCCAGATGATTGACATGTCACGACACCGCACGGTGCAACAGGGAAATTTGTTTGTTATTTTCTTTAAAAAAATAGGGGAAAATAGCCAAGCAAATCCTATTATTACTGGTATTTCTATTTGGAAAGCAAATTGTATAAATTGCAAACATTTTATTAATCTATTTGATTTCCAAAGCATGCTTTTAAAACACCAATTACATTTATTAATTCCTGGCTGACGTTTGTCTTTCTCCTCCACATCTCACTCTACTGCCCTTACTGCAATATTAATGTGAAACTGAAGTCATTTAACAAGATACTGCCAATCAAGGTGCTTTGACACCATATTGCCATAGCAACAATTTATTTTCTAATAACAGCTGGATGCAGATATTTTTGGGGTTTTTGGTTTTTTTGCAGCCATTAATGAAAAGCAACTTTAAACGTATATGGCTCCAAGCTATTATGTCCCAACACCGAAATCAAGATGCAGCGAAATGTTTTAACAACAGGCAAATATGGCAACAGATATCGTCATTGCAATATTTACCAATATTATATCCAATACGGTATTGCATTTTTCACCCTTAATGATAAGAATAAATCTCAAAAACAAACAAAAATACATCCTGTTAATCACAGAAAAAGTGAATCGCAACATAACCCTCAGGTGCTTTTCAAGTCATCTGCTAATAATGCTATATTTTTCTATTCTGTTGTATGTTTTTTATATTGCAGGGTTAGAAAATGTCAGTTTATTCAAACATTTTAAGCCCTACATTCCATGGTAGAAACGCTTGTTAAGATATATAATCAATATTACTTCTGATGTTGTAGGAAGTGGTTTGTGAGAGACGTTTGTTCATGTTTTTGGGGCATGATGTTGACAGCAACAGCTTTTTTAACTACTTTCTAAAACGTGTTGTGCCTCCACAGTCTGTAGCTGAAGTTCAGTGGCTCCACAGCTCACAATTATTGGATTATCAGGCACGAAACGATTGTTCTTATAGGCTTTTGTCATTGCCAATCTAGTTGATATAAATACAACTGAAGATGCTTTCAAAAACGGAATAAGTAAGTGGGCTGTTTGGATTATTTTAATTAGTTTATGCAAGACCATAACCCAAAAATACAAATATCATTAAAATAATTCAGATGAAGAAACTAAAAATAAAGTATTGGACCATCTATGATATTGTAATTGATCTGCAACTCTAACAGTTCTAAGTCATGGCCTATATTTGAACCTGAATGACATGTCTATAAAAATGATCATGACAAAAAAAAGTTTTTTTTCTTTTCACCAAGTTAATTAAGCTTCAAGCACTAACTCATCATGCTTTCAGTTCTACTGTCTTTCAGTCTAAATCAAGGAGCCCCAACCATTAATGGTCCATTCAATAATTTTCATATTATCAACAAATCTTCTATTCACTGTAGTGCTTGCTCCCACTGTACCAGACTGTCGCCTCCACATGTGTTGCAGCATTCAGGTTTTTGTTGTTCAAAGGGAGAGGATATGTTTAAAGAAAGATGCTAAGAAAAGTCCATGCTTACATTTTTCCACTTGACGCTTGAGCATCGGGGAGCTAAGAAGTCATGACTTCTCTGCTTAATGTTTGCCACCACAGTGGAACGAGAATTTGCTGAGGTGATTCCCCCAGGAAGTAATCAACCTGATGCACAAAGTCACAGTCAGGGAGAAAGATGCCACACTTGAAAGAGGATGCACTTTGCTTTAATGCTGATGTTTACTGATTAAAAGCACTTCAAATTCATATCAGACTACGGCTATTTGCGTACTTCAACAGAACAAAACCATTTGAAGACAATGAAAAAAGCTGAGACGTCTTGTTATCTGGAAGATGTGTGGTATTAGAAACTGATAGCCTTTGAGGTGTTCCAGCTGATAATGTGTTACACAAAATCTTCTGTTGAGAGATAAATATAAAAACATCCAAGTGTTTCTGCTAAAGCCTTGCTTATACATGAACAGTGAAACACCAGATACATCATTTTTGGTTTGCAGTCTGTGGTTAGTCCTTACTTCCCACATTACCATCTGTAATGTTTAGATGCATGTTTTGTAGTAAACTAAAGCTACAGCCAGAGTGGAAAACAAAGCAGCACAATAGACAATGTAAGCGGCTGATTAGTTGGAGAGATTTATATCTTGTCAGCGTGTGATTGCATCTGTGGCCAAACACAGGACAGTACTTCCTCCTTTACACTGTTGTTTAAAGGTTGAACAGAGCAAGAAGACCAACCTTACTGTAACACCCAAGTGTTTTTGGCTACTTTATTACATACTGAAATCCATCTGGAATACGTTTTTCTCAATTATGCCTTTATACTTTTCTCCCAATTAGGATAGTTTGTGCTGGAAACATGTCTCAAAAAAAACACTCAACCACACAGTGATGTCTTTCTGTCACCACGACACAACACATGCTACGAGACCAAGCTGATCCCATTCATGTTCTAAGGGGAACCATCCGCTGTGGAAAAAAGTAAAAGATCCCCGCTGTGTTGTGAACCATTCAATGAGCTGTTCCTGCAGCTCATTACCACAATCTGAATATCTCAACTACAAGTTTACTTGAATAATTGGGGCATATTTCACACATTCAGGAGAATCTAAGATGTTATTAAAACAAACATGTTTAACTTTTATGTTAATCAGAATCAGGCTTTATTGGCCAAGTATGCTCACCAATACAAGGAATTTGTTTTTGGTTACACAAATGCTTACAGTGCACGCTAATTAAAGTAATTGTCAATTAAATTGCCAAGAAAGGTCCAACAATAATTTAAACATATACTAAGAAAAAAATTAATTGCGTAATTTTACTAGCAAGTCCTTTGCTGCCTCTTAAATCCAAGCTGTAGGTTAAAATTCCACTCACATGAAGTTCTTCATGTTCCCAACCGAGACCACTGCTTTACTAGTTTCCTAAAACTAGAAAAGGGAGCAGATGTTTTTGTTTTCAGGGTCCTCTCTTAAAACAACCAGCTTTTAGTTTTGTCTACTACTTTTCTCCAACTATCCCTCACCCGCAGACATTACCGCTATTAACTGTATGCTGTCGCTATGCACATTGCCTGTGTTAGCCCGCTGAAGAGGCAATAAGCTGAATTTCAGTTGCCAAAACTTTCATTTCCTCCCTCTACAGAGAATATTTTTCTTGCCACAAGTTCAACTATGTGTCCCTGAAAGACAAAGGTATTGCCGAAATTAACTGATTTTTTTCTCTTAAATATATAAAGTTCTCCTAGAACTAAGGTTTATGAGCTTTTTAGTCTGTCTGCCTTGTCTTCTTAAACCTCCGGACAGCAGACATCAACCCAAAGCAACTTTTTCCAATAAAATCTTCCAGTTGCTGAATCTTTATAATGAGTTAATGTTAGTTATGAAAACACTACAGAAAGACATTAAAACCTTAAATTGTTTATGATAAAGAACTTTTTCACTTCTGATCACGATATTTCAGTCTTTAGTAATGATACTGACCCGATGCGATATCAACACGTATCATACAAACTGTTATTGCTTTTGTAATATGGAATCTTAGAAAAGATTGATTAACTTATATTATCTAGAGAATAGTTTACAACACAAGTTACAAGAAAAAAAAAAGATCAATTTATTATTAATCAATTGGTTATATAAATATTAAGCTTTCTCCAAAGAAATAAGGTTCTACAAATGAATGAAATATAGTTCTGCAACGGTGCCGCATTTTAAACGCTGGGATTCGACCGCTAGTGTTTGAGTGCTGATTTTAGATGTAGGGCGATTTTTATGTTTTTGGCCGATATCAGATTGATATTCTATATCAATATCAGATCGAGACAGCCTTAGCTTTCACATTATACTCTAAAAAAACTGAACCCTTTTATGAAATCGGCAATAATTCTATAAACATAAAAAAAAAGGTAAAATGTATATATTTTTTAAACTACATTTAACCAGTGAAAACAATAAAACAGCAACAATTCATAATTGGGGTATATTACAAATCCCTGATATGAAATGACGCATGTGCTGACAGGTAACAACTGACCAGGGGGTAAAATGATCTACTGGTCCACAAACAAAACAGGCTTTTAAACAAAATGGTTATCTACCAATTTAAATTTTCTACCCTTCTCTGTAGTCAACAGAAAAATTTTGGTTTCTTTTTCATGAAAGCCAAATAGCTTTTATTTGAGGATTAGCTCCAATTCATTGCGGTTGGAAGGCCTTCGTTACCCCAATCTGTAACTCCTGCCACAGATTTTCTATAAGATTACAGTAAGGACTTTTGACTTTTGACCACTCTAAAATGGGAATATTAATTTCAGTCAGATGTAACATGTTTGCAAATTTCAAAAACACTTTATTTTTCATCTGCAACTTGTTCTAGAAATTTTACTTCTGATTAAAAAGAAATAATATACTATCTACAAGGAATAAAGAATATGTATATAAAACTTTAACCCTGTTATCTTGTGTTACCATTGATAACAATAAAGTCATTAAAACAAAAATTCTGCTCTTGAAAAACATACAAGAAGGGCTGTACGCCAACTTATTTTCCTTATAGCACTGGTGCTACAGAGGTGGCCGGTTTTTTAAAGCAGAGAACAAAAAGTTGTAGCACCAGCACAAATTTTCATTAAAATCTCTAAAAACTAAACGTATTGCATATGATCATTTCAACACACTGACAAATGGGACCAATGCATACAATGAAAATATTTATATAGAAACATGTTTACAAAGTAAACAGAATAACCTTTTAATCCATATTACTGTAGCTTGATGCAACCCTAACAAGTTCAAAATAGTCTACTTTATGACATCTGCTAGATAAACAAGTGTGTTTTCTATTATTAAACTCCACACAGTAAATGCATTTATTCACTTCATCATCGCTCTAATAAAATTAAACATTGAAAGAAAGCAATAATAATTCTGCAAGGTTTTTTTGAGTTTTCAAACATTACTAATCTTAATTTATCAATGCAATGATGAATAATTATTGTTGTTTCAAGAAATTTCTCAACAGATAAACATTTTGAAAATAGGAGTTTTCCCACACAGGACAAAAGAAGTGATGAATGCATTACAGCACATCAATAGAGACGAAGCTTTAAATATGTAAAATAAATAAAGAGAAAGCTAAGGAACGTTGCAAAAATAATTCCTCAACAGTAAAGATACTTCTGCCCTTTTATACAGAACAAGGCTGTGCATATATAAATAGTATTGAGGAAAGATGCATACTGTCAAATGCAAACAACACTTCTGGTTTGTGCTGAAACTTAAAATAAAAAAAGACTGCCTGTGAAAAAAGCAGATATTACAATTCAAACTATTTTAAGTGTGAAAGTCTAAAACACTCAAAAGAAAAATGTTTTTCTCTCCACTAAGTGTCATCTGATTATATGAAGAGGGCCCAGTAACACCTCGATATTTGGTGTAAGACACCGAATTGTTGGAGAAACCAGCACTGGACGCTGAAAAACCAAAATCTCTGCGATCTAGCATTCACCTTGTATCCCAAACAACTGTCCAAAGCTGTGATCCCTGGCTAATCCCCGCTTTGCATGCCTGCTGGGTTGAGCCAGAAGGCATGTTTACATCAACAGCATTCATCAATGCTGACCTTCTGTCTCTCTGGACCTGAGGAATATAAGATAGCACTTTAGGGAGCTTTGCTACTGGTTTAAAACTAAATACCTGACACACCTGCAGGCCCGGTGAAAGATTAAAATAATTCTCTTCAAACACATCCTCGAGTTACATATTCCAGAGAATCTCTGTGCTTTTGCAAACGCTTCAGTTACGGCCGTCATTACTTTTATAGTCAGATAAGAGTTGATAAAGTCCTCAGTGACAGAAATTAGTAGTATATAAACAGACTTAATTTTGGTGAGGAATGAAGACAACAAACCACCGTAAATAAATGGACCTGTGATTATCAGTCACTTGTATTTTGTTGCTTTATTTAAATAGTGAGAGACCGATTGATTGACTAACATTAGCCAATTATAAGACACTTTAGCCACTTAAAAGACACTTAATGAGGTTTTTATGTGACAAGCTGCAAAGATAAAATGCACATATTAGGGGTGTGACACATTTAATGGTATGCCTTGAACAAAGTGAACGATAATAATGATGAACAGGAAAAACAGCTGAGACTTGAGGTCACTGGAAAACGAGTTCCTCACGAGAATTTATACAACTCTAAGGTGCACTAAAAATGAACCTATAAAACATATACAGCCCAGCCAAATAAACGACCTGCTGACCTTGTTCCTCTAAGCAAGGGATAGGAAGAGGATTTATTTGCACAGCAAAGTATGATTTGCTGAAATGAATGACAGTGAACCCCATTTCCAACTCATTAATGTGACCTATATTATAAAAAAAAGGCCAAAACCAAGCTCCAGGTTAATTTGCAGCTCTGATATTTTCCATGTAAACATTTTGGTTCATCATGTACTTTACAAAGTTTCAGGACTTTTTGCATAGTTTCATTTTGATTTGATTATTTTTTTGGGTAACCCCCATAAAATACATTGTAGCTTTTTTTAAATGATTTGACATAGGGACAATTCCTAATCAACAAGTTATTGACTTATAATTAACTGTCAAATAAATGGTCATTTAAATTAAATTAATTTTACTTGTTAAACTGATAACGTGCGGTTAGACAGGCCTTCTTTCAGTGGTCCAGAAATGAATAAAAATGAATTAAAAATGAATTAAAATATAATTCTTATATTTTATTACATTATTTAAAATTGCTATCAGGATGTAAACTGGACCGGGGGATTAGAATTTTCGTCCCACCTCATGTACCACATGTGATGTGATGACAAATAAAGATTCCTTGATTCCTTGAATGCAAAGGGAACTTTATGGGGTTTTGTTTCAAAATATAAAGGCATAACAATCTCGTAAAGTTTTAACTTTAAAAGGGTTAAACTGTGGAGCAGCGTCAACTTCTCAAACTAATTTACTGATGTTTTAGGAAAGCGAGGATGTGAGAATGGAAAGACGAGGGCATTGTGCAACAACCCGATAAGGAAAGACGTAACGCCTGTCAGGACGGTTTATGTTGAAGGCTTTTATGAGTTAATAAACTTAATCCAATCTGGGTGGCACTGACAGTTGTACGGCAGAAAATTGAAGAAAAAATTATTTTCTTTAAATATTTTTTCCAATTCCAGTATGTCTATGTTTAATATGAGAAAACCACAGTAGTTTAATGATGCGTTTCTTTTCAAAAATTTAGCACATTATAAAAAAGTTGCCCTTCATTTTCCAAAAGACCCTCTTGATGCATAAAAAACGTTTTAAGTGATAAGATAAATTGATAATTTGTATTTCCAATTTGATACCATCACTGGTAATGTTGCTGCAAAATTTAAGGAAAACATGCAATAACATTGGAAAATGTCACAATAACTTCTGTTAAATAAAACATACTCGAAGAAGGTTACTGTCTTTCTGCTTTGGAGTTTTTAACATTGATCCGAGGTGACGAGTAGCTACATGTAGCGTAACAGTAGGTGTATTCTTAAGAAAACAATCTGGTCCAGCTCCGTCGATGCACAAATCAAATGCAGCCTTGTTTCATACCAAGACACATAAAGGATGTTTATGTGTGGAACTAAGTCAACAACGCAACGTTCTGTACTGCAGCTTTAAAAAGGAACACAAACACAAAACAGATAATGCTTCCAGCCAATCACCAACATCTGCTATAGGGGACCATGAGGGTTTCTCATGCAGCTACAGTAAAGAAACAACAGCGTTTTAACAGTGATAAGCTGACTAATGTAGCAAGTGATGCACTTAATTAATTTCCTATAAAACTGAATGTAAACATCACAGACACCAGAAAAAAAACAGACTTGCATCCAAATGGCTACCTGTAGCATGTAATCAGATACTTTAAGAGGAATTAAAACTTATTTTGTGCAAACCTGGCAAATAAATCAATTTCTCAGCTTGAAATATGAACAGAGCCTTTGGGAAATTTAGAAACAATGAGGTTGAATGTTCAAGTTGCTAAATCATTATACATCTTTGGCTTTGCCTTCTCATACTTCTTTATTCATAGAAAAACCCATACAACTTCTTTGGGAGAGTTTTACAACACATCTAACACAATGCAGAAATAACTGAGATTATTTAAATAAAATAGTGTTTTCCTAGAGCTACACTAACACCATCTCATCGAATGTCATCACGTAGAGAAGCTAAGATAAGGAAATAAAGGTAAATATCGATAGTCAATAATACTGCAGTTATGGCCGATAATCAATATACCCCAAAAATATATTAATTTTTAACACTTTCCACACTGTATAAGTGACCACACCATCCACAGTCCTCTGTTTCAGTTAAACACTCGATCACCGTCACATGACCAAACAAAATACAACATGGCCAACCCCTCCTCTCATGCAACAAAATGGGAATAAACATAGGCTTTTCATAACGGTCCAGTTTTACTTGTTGGACTGACACTGATAAGTAAAAAAAAAAAAGACTGACACTGATAAGTAAAAAAAAAACACTAACACCTGCAAATACTGATGTTAAAGCCCATATATTGTTCCTCATTTGTGTAAAGTATGCTACTGGCTGCATAATAAGCTCAGAATCGAGGAGGCCAATATATTAGTAGCTCAATTCCTTAATTTTCTAACGTTGTTGCGAAGGTCACTTTGTGTCAAGACTAATTTTATGTGTAATGTTAGAACTTAAGTCTAAAAGTAATGCTAAAGCTACTTTAACTAACTTAAAACAACCATAAATGCCATATAACCTAACATTTTTGAAATACAAAGAAACAGATTTGTGCCATCTTTGATACTCATTTCATCATTAACGTCACGTGTCCACCTTGGCTTTTGTACATATCTAATTCTAATTTAATCTAAATTATGTCTGCATAAAACAAGAAATATAACAGTATACTATTAAGATATGTTTAATGTATTTTTTTATACAACCTGTAAACTGAGTGCTGTTTTGAAGCTCAGACTGTCTAAATTGCAGCGTTTACTTCATACTAAGAGTTTCAAACATATGAAAGCTGAAGATTATTTTAAACCATTATGATTTTGTGGAAGAACTGTGCTAACACACAAACCTTTAACATGCAAACCAGTCATGATAAAGTCCGGATAAAATTCCAGGTGACTGGTATTTGGATTATTCCAGTAGCCATGATGTTAATATTGAAATAAAATAAAAAAATTAAAAAAATTAAAAAATTAACCCAATTACTTTTATTTTTTCTGAACTCTGGATTTAATAACCAGGATGGAAAGGTTTAATTTGTCTGTGTGTCCTCTATGCTTGCTGCTCGTGATCAATATCAGCTTTCGCCTGCTGCTGGCAGTGACCGGCCGGATGAAGTTGCACAAGACTTTGACCAACTTTCAAACGCTGTTGACTCAATCCAGTCAGGCTCATGAGTCACACAAACCAACACGTCCAGGGAGGGAATAAAAATGCAAGCCACACCTATCAACTGAAAGTTATTTCATTTAAAGCCATTATTTCCCATGAAGTGGTTTTCATTTAGAGAAGGAAATACGCAGGGCTCTGTAGAAAGTAACACAAGCACGTTAATTTGTGTGTGTGTGTGTGTGTGTGAGTTTGTACAACAGTTGAAGAGTCATGTGTTGGCATGTTGCAGTCAGTCAGGAATGTTTAAGCCTTTAGATGCAGAGATGAGTTTGTGTTTCAAAAAAAAAAAAAAAAAAAAAGGCGCGAGGAGTCAATAACTTCCTAATAAGTAGACACTTTTCCAAAACCTTGACCTGAGCCAGGGGAATATGTGAAGCTCCTAACAGCTGGTGAGGAGCCTGAAGAGGGTTGAGCGTAATCACAGGTAGGGTGTCAGTGTGAAACCTGAGATAAGGACAGCCCTGAACTACGAGTGTGTGTGTGTGTGTGTGGAGCTGTTGGTGTAACACCTGGGCCCGACTTCACGGATGGCAAAAAGAGATACAAGTGGCTGAAGTTCAGCCAAGTGAAATACTCACAAATTTCTTTCTCCCGTCTCCATCCTCGTCTTTGTCTTTCTTCTTTGATTTCCTTTCCTTGTCTTTCTTGTATCCGCCAGATGAAGCCGCACTCCCTGTGTGTTGTTCCATCTTCGCGAATGAATCAGTTTCCTTGACAATAAAAAAAGTGCCAAACTTTGTTTTGTGTTTTTCCCTGTTAGTATTCCAGATAGTTAGCCACGTTTAGCTCAGGTCTGTTAATTTACCACACAGCTAAGGGAGCCCCCCCCTTAAGCTAAGCCGCCCGTTTGTTTGATCAAAGGAGGGAAATTCAAAGCACAAGCCGAAAATCCTCGGCTCAGCAAGCCCGAAAACAACCTGTTGAACCGAAGAGCATCTAACCGAGCTCCTTCCTGTAATTCAAACCAACCACAGCGTTAACAAATATTATTAAACCCCCCCCAAAATATCCGGCACAAACAAAAAAAAAGGCTAACGTTAGCTTTAGCCCAGGCTAAGCTACGGGGCTCCAGTAATTACTTAGTTAAAGCGGAACAAAAAAAAAAAAAAGAGAGCGTCCGCTTCCGACTCTTGTTTTTCGGTAACCACAACGTGGAGTCGTCCTTAGAGATAACCGAAGACGACGGTGTGTCTAATGTTGGTTTCCATGGCTGCCCAGTGAAGTTTAGGTTAACTTTTTAACCCCTGTGTGACAACAGGGGAAACGAGGAGTTAAGCTCTCAGCGGTGGAAGACTCACTTCCTGTTCTTTGACAGTCCTGGTTAGGGGGCGGAGCATGCGCACTAGAGCCGCACCTGAGCGGATTTAAATGGTAGATCACAAACAGCTTCGCATGTTTACACATCACCACTGCTCAAAGCGTGGCAAAAACGTCTCCCTTTAAACGTTATTTTTGTCATAATCTTGATTTTTAAATATAGTTTTTAATTAACCTCACAAAATTGCACATTTGTGTAGAAGAAGGGGAAATAAAAAAAATGATCAGAAAATTGTATACATGCTTTTTTGATCAGATTCGTATGAGTAAAATTCAGTGTTTGCAATATAAAACTCACCAAATCACTAAATAGAGTAATAAAATAACTGTAATCCAAGGATAGGGCCTAAGAGGTTTTTTTCGAGAGAACGTCAGTGAACAAACTGCACGATGAAAACTAAGGAAAACCACACAGATTTTTTTGTCTGTGCATCCTGTATGGTTAGAGTTTTTTATTGCATATTTTTATTGCAAGAATATTAAAACATAACATCCACCTGATGTGAAAGTCCCGTCTGGAGGTCTTACAGAAAACAACAGCTGACGTGGAAGTAGATTGGAAAAATATTATTTGTGCCCAACATAAATCTGTTCCAGACTAAAGCTAACACTTAACGTGACTCTCTACACAGTAAAACACAGCGTAGTTATGGAAACCTACCAAATCTCCTGTTCGGTTAAGTAGAAGCTAAATACCACACAGTCTATGAAGAAAACATGCTGGTCACTTTCTAGTTGACAAAAACCCACAAATACACATCCACCATCACGATGGAAGGGTTTAGATCAGAGCATTATCATGTACTGGGATCCCAAAGTCGGGGTCAAGATGAAAACTTTGATGAAAACTGTAGTTTGCAGGTGCTTTCCATCCAAACTGACTGAAATTAACCTATTTTACCCTTCGAGATCTTCACTAAAACCTAGTTTTAGAAACTTTTGACTAAGAGTTATGAAATGCACAAGAATATCACTCTCCTGAGGTTTTCTATTTGTGAAGACTATAGTAAGAGCTTCTCCGAACATGTTTTCCTTTATTTCCCCTTTATACTGATGCACTAATTTGTATCGGTCTATTACCTTTATGAGTACATGTGGAAACGTGTGGTTGTATGGGAAAAAAATGTAAATAAGGTTCAAATCCTATGAATATTTTTGCAAGTAACTGTATAAATAAATCTGGGTAACCATGAATCTGATTGGATCTCAGAGGAATTTCAGTTTCTTGCACTTGAAATAAATTATTAAGGTAGCTTTTAACGTTAGGTGACTTTTAAATAAAGCCAATGTTTCCTGAGGAAAGTTTTTTAAAATATTTCATATATATATATATATATATATATATCCACAATTAAACCTTAAGTTAAAGGTTTTTTTTGTGGGGGGTTTTTTCCCCCTAAGCTCCTTTTATCATTTTCCATTGATTCTGTATTCTAATTATAAGTGCGCTCATTCATTCGTTCTCTCTGTTCAATAATCTCCATGCAGCTACCAAAACAAATCTCCTAATTCTGGTAAGGCAAAGGCAAACTATTTCATTTTGCATCTTTCGAAAAGGAAAATAAATCACAGGTGGCCCAGGTGTGTATGGGCTGAAATTATTAAAGGCAGACATCTCCCACTGATACGGCCCCATTTCTCTATCATTTCCATTGTATACGATCAACCCTTAAGCATGCAAGTTAAAATCTTTAACAGTTTTTTTTTTTTTTGCTTTTTCTTTTCTGTGAGGCAATGTGTGAGGCCTTCCTTCCTGCAGTGGTTACAGTTCCTCAACATTTTGCTCTGCAACCATTCTGTGCATACAGGTAAAAAGATCTGGGGCTCCACCGTGTGGTTAAAATGTAAATGGCAGCTACGTTAGTGACAGTAGTGACTCATTGATTTTTTTTAAATGCTAGAGTCCAGGACTGGATGTTGATTTTGACTTTAGAAAGTTTACTTTAAATCAACTATCTATTGTTTTCAAAACATTCTTTCAAAATTATCTTTTGTATAAAAAAATATATATTAAGTATTTGCTATATTTCTGCTAAATTAAAAATATGCTTATCAAATTTATGGCTAATTCTAAGTTTAAATGTTTGTTTTTACTTTAATATCAGTTTAAATTACACATATGAAACTTTTCATAAGTTTTTGCTGCTTTTTTTCCATGGTGTGGGAGATTAATTGCATAACTTAGACTCAGACATACGCAAACTTGTAAGCACACCTAATCTCCCTCTCTCTATCACTCACAAGTGTGAGAGACAGGATCACAGAGAAAAGCTCATTTTATCTGTCGTGGTATGTGAGTGATGTTTCCCAATAACAAGATTGGAAAGGATTTGCACGTCACCGGTGGCACAGGAAGAGACAACACTTTGGTTTGCTTTATCGCACAGGACTCAGCCACAAGTCCTTGTTCGTTAGAACGGATGGGACGGTAACAATTGTCTAAGAGAATTTAATTATGAAAGTGAAGCTGCTTGATAAGGCTTGCGGCCCTGCGGCACTGTGTGGAAATGCCTCTGTGGGTTTACTAAGTGATAAAACAGTTGGCCTTTAACATCAGCAGTTTGCTGCATCTTATGTTATATGTTTCACTTAAAAGTACACAGACTCCAGAAGACATTTTCAGTATCTTTATGCAACAATATGTAGCCACCATAATCTGCCATTTAATCGTTTTACAATAATAAAAATTTTATGTTGCATTATAATTGCCTCACAAGACAAGACAGTCAAGTTACAGTATTACAAAATATTTTTATACACACTAGAACAGTAGTTTCTATGTTGACACATTGTGAGCCATGTTTTTTTTTTTTTGTATGAAGAAAAACAGAGCCAGGGCTCAGTTCTGTGATACAAAGTGAAGGCGCCACTTCAGATCTATAAGCAGTTGGAGGAGTTAATGCTGGAACGACAAACTGGAATGAGGATCCTTGCAAAAAACAAAAACGAAAGGCTTCCGTTTTGTGGAGAGCTGCAGGTGAATCACGACTGAGGTTTGTTTCAAGTCTCATTATTATTATTATTATAACAGAGAGTGCAGACCTGCAAGTAATTCGTCATTTCTCAAAGTATTGAGCACTGATCATACTCCAGGTTAGGGATCCAGAGAACGTGTAACCGGAGGTTCACAAAACAACATGTATGCTGGAGGTTTGGTCCCCGTGGAAGGAGGAGGGGGGGGTTACTTGTAGGATGTCCGGGGTTCCCTCAGTGACCTGTCATATGGCATGGAGGCAAAGAAGGAGTTCCTCAGCTGGCAGTTGATGAAGAACACAATCAGCAGGACCAGCAGGAAGAGCAGCAGGCACATGACTATGTAGGTGATCAGGTCCGGTTTGTGCAGCTCGCCCTCCCGCAGCCCCCCGGCACCGCCGCCCCTGGCAGTGGTGGGTCTCAGTAGGGCAGCCACGCTCACCTGGTTGTTGGAGGCATTCAAGGAGGCGGGGGCGTGGGTCGTGGACTGGGCCATGATCACCAGGTCGAAGTCCGGAGAGTCGGTGGAGTTGAGGAGGATCTGCCTCAGCATGGTACCCGGCGGGTCACCAAAAGTGGGCTGCAGACAAAAATCCGATTCAGAATTATTGCTTTGTCCATATGGAACAAAACAACGAATTTGCTTTGGAGTAGTTGTTGCATAAAAAATGTCTAAAATATAGATGTGAAAAAATATCAATTTAACAAAATGTAACTTAATGTTTATATATAAATGATGGAGTAAATTAAATAAAATGTGAGAAAGAAAAAATAGAATAAGATAAGAAAAAAACCCAAGGGAAATTTTACTGTTGGACATAATTATACAGAGGGCAAAAAAATGAAAGATGGAGATGATGTAATTTTGTTAGGAGATCCATTCAAAAAAATGTTTCTGACTATCTAAAATTGAAATGATAAGCAAAATAAACAATGAAGTGGTCTTGAGTCATTATCAAGTCAGTTCAAATCATTGCCTTACAACATTGTGATTGTTCCAGAGAAGAAAAAAAACACACTCACTTTGGTGTAAACTGCGAAGAGTTCCGCAGGTGATCTGAAAAAAATCCAAATCTCGGATCCGCATTCCTCAGCGACCCCAAAGGACGAGCAGAACCCTCAAGCGCACCTCGGCACTGCGGGTCCAGATGAGGCTCTCTGGTCACATCAGATCCACGCAGCCAGACCCACGTGTTTCCACACGGAACGCATCACCCGTGCTCGTCTTCCGCTCTCGCTCTCTGTTTTGCTTTTATTCCAGATTACAGCTGGGAGTCTGCGGCTCGGTCCCCGGTGCCGCGCGGCTGCTGCGCACCCGGAGCGCCTGAGTCGAGCGCGTGGGGGTCCGGATGTTTTTTAATCCGGTTACCGAATCGATGCGCCTTGATTTGATGCTGTTTCGACGGCCTGGCCTCAAGAGATCATCGATTCGGTGCCACTAAAACAAGGTGAAAGGAGGGGATTAATGGGAAAGCAAACACACAAGGGCGCAACCCAGGTCAGGAGAAGTTCTCCATCCTCTCTCTCTCTCTGTGTCTCTCTCTCTCTGGGCTGCATGTGTGACACACAGAGAGAGAGGGACAAGGTGGAGGAAGGGAGAGAAATGCAGATCAGGAGCCACGCACATTTCTATCTATTCCATCTGTGTTTTTTTGTTCCGTCTGTCCTTTTAGGTCCCTAAAGGTCCGCTTTCAGAGTGGTGATAGGAAATCCATTCCCAGCTCTGGTCCATTTCTGGGCAGGCATGGGGAATGTCTCACACTGGGGTGATGAGAGAGCATGAGGGAAGGTGTGAGATTTGAGGGTGCATGCATTAGCCCCATGCTGATGATTAACCTGCACACTGGATCCACCTTTATTTCATGTGTACTTTTTTTTCCTTTTTTTTCTCTAAGCAAATGTTTCCAAAAGAGAAACAATAAACGAACTGGGAGACAGTTGAAGAATGCAAATATAAAACAAAGCAGAATCAAACAAATAAACAAGAGGCAATACTTCACAATTGTTCAAAAACATTAAAAATGTTCAGGTTTCCTACTGTTCAGAGGAAAGGGATTTTAATATACGAAAGAGAAAGCATGGTCCCCTTACATTTTGGTTTAAGGTTAAGGATCAATCGAAGTACCATAATCAGAAGACCTTATGGGTCTGGAGGGAGTGTATGGAGTTACAAGGTCACTGGTTTTAGTGGAAGTCAAGTGATATATTGCTTTGTAGATCAGGATGTAACTGGCAGACCGGGAAAGTACATGGATGGGGTGATGGTAAGCAGTTCTGTAGATGAGTTTTATCTGCAAGCAAAAAGCTCACTCATGTTTTAATCTAATCTAGACGTAAAGATATAAAAGCACAAATTACTGTTTCTATCAAGCATTTATACTCCCCTCCTGCTACTTTCCTGCATTTTATAAATAGGAAAATAGCTATAGTGGATCACATACATACTTTTTCAATGTTGTTTACTGAAGATGATGTCCAGATGTCTTTTTTGGATTGTCCGATATAATTTCCAAGACTCAAATGGGTAAGAGAGTATCATCGGAAATGTGTCCCCCCCAAATAAAAATAGAATACCACAGATACATCTGAGCACACAATTATACAATTGTATGCCGTCTTACTACTAATTGGTTGTGACCTTTGTATGAGAAGGTATCTGTGAATCATCAGCATAGAATTCCTAACATTCAAGACACTGAACTAAATCTTCAAATAAGAAAATTATAAATCCATGAATAAGAAAATGATAGATCCAAGCACTCACACTTGTGGGACACCACAGGGTAGGAATGCCAGGGAGGAATCGATGCCATCAGTTGTCACATAAAAGTTTCAGTATGGTAAGTAAACGAAGATTCCTAACGGAATTGGAATAACTTAACCAGAAGTATATTGTTACCCATACTTAGGGTATAACCGATAATCCTGAGGGTAGCTGTTTGTCTTTGGGAAAAAAATTTATTCGATTCAGCAAGTACTTTCATTTTTTTCCCTTCCAATATTTCAGACTATAACTGTATCTTAGATATAAGTTGGTAGTTCATCAGCAATTGTCGGTAGAGATGATGTTCTTTAGAACAGATTCATTTGAAACAATTTTAAATAATTCAGTTACAGCAATGCACAGAGACTGGTTTATTAATGACCATCAGGCTTAGCCCAATGACAATGTAGGATTTTACAACAGCCCTTGGGTTATATTAATATCAAGGGCCAACATGTTTCAAAGTTGCTCATTAAAACAGAAATATTATAAAAGCAGACTGACTGAGCATGGGCATATGTAGAGCTGTGGTTGGAAAGATCAGGGAGTAGAATATTCTATTCTTTGAATCGCTATTGAATAAAATAGTCCTGCTGGGTAATCTAATTGGTAACCTTTGATTCTGACTGATGTGAGGTGAGTACTTGGTCTATTGACTTGTTTGTTCTCTTTGGAATTCATTTGACATTACCTGATACTCAAATCATGGTGCTAAAGTGCGAAAGACAGTTTGCTTTCACGTGATGTTTCTGACATGAGAGTGCATACAAGAGGCCGCCCTGTTTCACATTCATCTGCAGCTGTCTACCTCAGCAGAACTGCCTTTTAGGCATAGAGCACAAGGGGCAAACATACACGTACATTTATTATGTATTTCTATCTTTTCAAGAACTTTGTGTTGAGTTCCAAAAATGTTTTTATAACCTAACCCTTACCATAAGTCTAACCATCACCAGTGTCTAATCTAAACTTAGTTCACAACATGTCTTATGTGGCCTTGATTTTGGGCCTGATAAGGAACAATGGGTTTGTAAAATGTAGCGCTTGCTGAAAAAACGACCATTAAGGTAAAACATGCTAAAGCAAAGTCTAAAATCAGAGAGCAACATTGATACCAGACTTATGCAAGTGTGTGCACAATAAGAAATCATCTAGAAATATCAGCAATTAATACACAAATACTTTGCGATGTCCTGGTTTTCTGGATCTGCTTTAAAGCATATCCAGCGGGAGGAGTTCAACAAAACAGTGTTTGGAAGAAGGTACGTCGCCTGGGAAATCTGAAAAAAGCCTGACGTTTTGTTTGCATGTATGAAGAGACTTTAGTTATGATGATTTATAATGAGATTGCAATTTAATAGGCTTCTCTTTATTATTCTTTAATATTCTTTATGCAGTTTTCCCATTTGCTTTGACTAGCTTTATTTTAAGAGGATTATTTTCTTAACATTATGCTTTCAGTTCTGAGCCATTTTTCAGAGAAGATTAGGATTTCACATATGCCCAAGCAAATTGCACATGTTGTGGCACACAGAGGCAAGGAATGACTGTTTGCAATGAGAAGTGGACGTCCTCCTCACAAATATTTCCAATAATTTTAGGTGTTTTTTGAGTTAAACAGTTTTTGTGCCTGTAAAACGACATTTAATGTCATTTTTAAAGAAGACTGGGCTCAAAATCCGAAAAAAATAGAATTAGCAAAAATGCTCCAGGTGCAATTGGCCTTCCAAATTAAAGTAGTTTTTGAAATTTTATTTTACAATTTAACCAAATTATATCATATTACATATTTTTCTAGTTTTTTCAAAAAAATCACTTTACAGAGAGCTTATGGTAAAACAAGTAGTATAAGTTGAAAATACTTTTCTGATTTTGGCTTTTATTGACCAATGTCGAGTTTGCTTTGGGCAGAGCAATGGAGTTCCTTCCACAATGCTCTTTATTTCCTTATTGTTTGGAATTATCTCTGCATTATAGATGGATTTTTTTGTTTTAGCAAAACATCAAATGTGTCTCCAAAGATCCCATGAATAAAAAGGTTAGCAAATAAATAACAAATGAATATCATTACCGCTACGTGCTCCATATTACTGAGTAATGAAAAAGTATCATTAATGAAATGGATTTACCTGATGTACATGAATGTTGCCTCCATTGTAAAAAAAAAGAAAAACATAAAAAAAAATAATAATAATAATAATTAAAGCGTATGTTTATAGACAAGGAGAGACTGTTGCAGCTCCTCCCCTCAGGCAGGGTGAAGAGCTTTCGAAGCTAGGGTCAAAAACAGCTTCTACCCTGAAGCTGTCACACTGCTAAACTTCAGCTGTATTTCTCAGACTCTTACTCATCTCTTATCATACAATCAATCAATCAATCAAATCAAGTTTCAGACACAGCTATTTAACCTGTTTTAAATTTTTATTTTTAATTTTTAATACTTTTATACTGTCTTTTTATTTTGGACTTGAATATATCAAGAGTAATCCTATAGAATATTTAGACTGTTTCTGTAAAGAGAGGCTCTGCTATTTAAAGCTCTATCAGTACGGTATGCTGCACACCTCCAAGATAACTTCTTAAGATTGCCTTTTAAGAGAAGCCAAAATGATTTCTCTTTGGTGTACCTGAAAGCTTGACAGCTGAATTTTGAACTGTAGCATTTGTATTGTTTTTTTTAAATGGCATTGCAATAAGCCTGACTAATGGTGATAAAAACACAAAACCACCTCTCTGCACCATTTTGTAAAAGCACAGTCATCATCTTTGATACTAAGGTGAAGAAAGGCCTTTTTCCTCCAGAACAAATCCAAAAGAAACACCATATATATATATATATATATATATATATATATATATATATATATATATATATATATATATATATATATATATATATATATATATATATATATATATATATATATATATATATATATATATATATATATATATATATATATATATATATAAAGTGGTTCAGTTTGTGTTCACCACTTGTCCCTTATTCTTATTTCTGATTAATTTACTTTGTGTACAGAATGCTTAAGTTTAAACATTCGTTTGTTTCAAAGTACATTTATGTTTCCTTTTTACTCACCATTGCCCCTGTCGATCTGCAGCAGGGCAGGAGTATGAGAGGAGCCGGCCCAGCATTTCCTGCTTAAATGGCTTGTTGATGTCATAAATTACCTAACTGGGTTCGACCAATTACAGGGTTTTATTTGGAGTATTGCTTTGTTTGTTTTTCTTTAAAGTAGCCTTTTGAGTTATGTTCTATTACATGGTTTATTTTACAGACAATTTCTTGTAGATGACTTTGTAAAATATATTAATAGTTTGATTCTTGTTTCTTT
Source organism: Orestias chungarensis (assembly GCA_032876305.1). Lineage (NCBI taxonomy): Eukaryota > Metazoa > Chordata > Actinopteri > Cyprinodontiformes > Cyprinodontidae > Orestias > Orestias chungarensis. The sequence continues at coordinate 2,416,024 of JAVLVB010000935.1, forward strand.
GTTTAGATTTTTGCTTTTACCTGTTTAATTGTGCCTTGGTCTACTCAAGTGCAGGTGCGTTGCCAGTTGGCTATGAAAAAAACAGTGACTTCTTGTAAACTGGAGGTGTTTTGTTTTGGTCAGAGTCATAAGACAAAAATAAAAGCCATCATAAGAATCCTGTACCAGTGGCGGATGCTGTTTTTTTGTTCACCTTGCTGATCCTTGACCCCACTATCTTACTATATATATATATATATATATATATATATATATATATATATATATATATATATATATATATATATATA
>JAVLVB010000935.1:2417537-2455872 GCA_032876305.1 Orestias chungarensis
GTTATGCTGCTATAGGCTTAGACTGCTGGAGGACAATCTGACCACTTCTCTCTCTGCTACTTTCTTCCTTTGTCCAATCTACTTAGTTACCGTTATTTCAACCTTGTTAACCTTTTGTTTTCTCTTAGTGTTCTTCTCTCCATAGTAACCACACCTGGTCTGGCGTTCTGTTAGCTGAGACAGCTTCTTGGATGAGAACGTGGGCTGAGATGCTTCCAGTGACTTTCTACAACTGCTGCTATAAACTCTTTTATTTCAGTATCCTGTGCTTCTAATTTAGCTTTCTGTCTTTTCAAACCCCCAGTCGGTCGTGGCAGATGGCTGCTTGTACTGAGCCTTGTTCTGCTGGAGGTTTCTTCCTGTTAAAGGGGAGTTTTTCCTCTCCACTGTCGCCACACGCATGCTCAGTATGAGGGATTGCTGTAAAGTGAACGACAACACAAGCCATTGTTTCTGCCTGCTGATTCCAGAGGAGTGAATGCTGCAAGTCAATGACTCGATGCAATCTGCTGGGGTTCCTTAGATTGGAAACTTTTTCAAATTGATTTGTTATGATGTATCTTTGATTTTAATTGATTTTCTGTGAAGTGCCTTGAGACGACACCTGTTGTAAATTGGCGCTATATAAATAAACTGATTCTTGATTCTTGATTCTTGTAAGTGTTAGGCCTGAATGGCCAGCAGTGATTATGTTTGCAGCCTTTACCACTCTATCTCCCATTCAAACATATACTTTTCTCTGCCCTCTCTGGTATGTTGACAATGTGGGTCTTCACATTTTTTTATTAGTCTGTTTTTTTTTCCTATGATTGACAACACAAAAATACACAGAATGTCTATTCAAGCAGCTCTGCTGTTTTGCGTCATTTCAGTCACCTAAATTATCAGTAAACTGAGGGCTCCGTTAATGGCAGCAACAAAAGAGGAGGTAATCTGCACTCACAGTGGTGCTTTACTCAGCTGTTACGGCTTATTTCTTGAAGGCAAATTGCTTTAGTCTGCTGAGTTTTGTTTATTTTTTGCTCCATTAAATTATTTTCTTTCTTTCCTCAGCATGAACTCCACAGAGCAGAGGAGTCATCCAATGCACCGGCAGGATTCCAACACCCACCCAAATATAGTGTCTATAGGGTCTATCCATCTCTGCTTTGCGCCGCCTCAGTGGCATTTGAGCTCATATAACTGTCCTGCCAAAGTCCCCAAATCACTAATGATCGATATTTCAAAACATTAAAACCCTCTACGTTTGTATGCCAAGACACTATAATTGGCCTAGGATAATAGCTATTCTACAAAGTAGACTTTTGGCACAAAAGACTGATTACAAGCACTCCGCTGTACGTGTTCCTGAGATTGAACATGAAAACACATGCACAGAAGTCCTCTGGCCTTTATTAACCACAATCTAAAATCACACACTGCTTCACACTTACATAAACACAGACAAAGAGATGGATCGAGACAGAAAACAGCCATCTGCACAAAACACACGACATGATGACTAAGGTCTATATGGGCAGTGAGAAGTCTTTTGTCTTTTATGTCAATACACTCCAATTATCAGAAAGACTGATTCAGTGGGACTGAATCTTAAACAAACAATGCAGATAGCTCCTCTCTCTCATTTTCTGTAATTGCATTCGCTCTCTTCAACAGATTTTCATCTGGACAAATCAAAACTTTCTTCTTGCCGGTGCTTGAAAATTCCCCCGATGGCAAAAATCAGATGCTGCACAATTTGTCACTTGATTATCTCACAGAGCACCAAGTGCTTATTTTTGGTGTGAGGGAGGGATAAAAGGGGAGGCATTTGCATCTGATATGTGATATTCAGTGGAATTTGCATTTAGGATTAGTTAAGAAGTTCTGGTGAGTAGAGTGCAGGGAGGTCCTCAGTTCAGTAGCCAATTAATGGAGCAAAACACCCCCTCAAAAGTCAGTGATCTAAATAAAAAATTGAAACAAATGATTGAAGGAGTGGGGAAAAGGGTGGAATGATGGAGAACAGATCTGGGAATCAAACAGATGGGAAATGACAGAACTAGCTCTTCATATAGAACATTGCCTCTGATCCCAACAGAAGTATGCATGCATTTGTGCCAGAGCCAAAAAAGACGTGAAACAAGACAAGAACTAATATTAAAGAAGACAGAAACAAACAGGATGTAACACATCGTTGAAGCGATGTCAAATTTAAAGAGGAAACATGCAAAAATTCACAAAGGAACAAAAGTTAAAAAAATAAACAATTGAGAAACGGTGAAATAAAATTGGTTAACAAACAAAAACAACAACGACGGGGAAAGTGACTCAGAAGATTAATGTTGGGCCAAAAACTGCAGCAAACCCATAAAAGGGAAACGATGTTACAGGTACACAAGGAACCAAGAGGATATTTAGCTTTATTTACGAGCCGAGCTGCTGTGACTGCGAACATAACTTTCTTTGTATTTCCCTCTTGCTTTCTTACTCGCTTAATTGTCTTACAGGGAAGGAGTGAGTGAAAAACTGCAGTCCAGGAAATCGCCTGGAACAGCATTTCATATCTGCTGATTACAGCTGCCAGTGATCCTGATGCACTGATGCCGTTCAAACATGGTGTCCAGTTTTGGCTGATGCTCTCTTTAATAGCTCAGATTTCATTATCTGTGCTCTGATTACCATGGATTCATTTAACCACTTAAAGAACACATGAAATACCTTTTTTTGTAATATGCATTATCTAAAGGACTTACAACCACTTTGTATTACAGGCCATCACCAGGGTGATTAATAAAATCAACCTTCAGAGTGAATATTTTGCCATAGCAATATTGAATTAAAGGAAAAAAAAAAATCAGACCTTTATAAATAAACATAACAAACATTTTTTCTTAGAAAATTAGAAAGGTTAGTTTTAACAGATTAGACTATGTACAAACATTTCAGCACGTCCTTTTTTTCTGGCATTAACATATAACACAAATATGACACAAAGACTCATTTCACTCTGCCACATTTCAAAAAGGTGAAAGAGGCAGATATGTGTATATCTTTAAAAGTGTGTGTATCACTACATTTATACAATGAAAATAGTTTTTCAGCAACTTGTCTATGTATACATAGTCTGAGCAAAAATTAAAAACATCAAAACAGGTACATTAAAAAGAAAAGGTTTACAAAAGGTTTACCTTATTTATTTTTTCACACCATTAGGAAGATAGTAGGATGAATCAAAAAGCATTAATCTTTTTTAAAACTGAAACAAGTTCCTTCAGTGTGAGAATTTTCCTGAGGGAAAAGTAAGTATTTAGGGCTCTGTTACTGAGGCGATAAATTAAGGGAGTTAAAGACTTTGTTATAGACTTGTTTGCTGAATTCACATTGAATTTCATTCAAGAATTAGTTGAATTATTCTTTGTGAATTGTTAATCAAGAGGTCAAAGATGTAAACATAAAGAGGTATGATTTAGTTAATAGTTTATATGACATCTTTATGCCCTCATGCGGTCTCTACAAATTGCTTTAAAAGGTCTTATTCACCCGTTCACCTTTTAGGGTTTGTATAACAGATTTAAGCTGCAGCACATTTACTCCCACTTAAACCCAGAAAATTAAAAAAGTAGAGTACATTGTGAGCAGTTGCTTAGGAAGTGTCTGGCGCGCCTCAAGGCTACCAGTCAGAAGGTTGTCAACCACAACCGCACAAAATACAACCCTATTTTGAAGCTTGAATTATAATTCTGATACTAAAATAAAAATATTTAGTGATGATGAGGATAAATATTCCTTTGAGTGATAAAAAAAAGAAGCATCCAATTACAAAGATGCTCTCCTGGTACATTTATCTTGAGTCAAGGCTGCCTACTCTCATCCCTCACTTCAGCAGTCCGTGCCCCTTGAGGCTTGCAGAGCCACCTGGAGACCCTGAGTGTTGTCCTATTAGTTTCTTCATCCAGACACTCAGCAAATCTTTTTGTCTTGAAGCCCCCACACCACCACCCTGAAACCCTGTCCTCTGCCACTCCATCACCTCTTTGACTGCTCCAGAAATTAGATATTGGCGTTTCACCATTGGTCAGAATTCATAACAGAAGTCCCACAACCATGAACTTCAGATTCATTTTACCATGCTAGTGAAGCGAAACTGAGATGGAGTAAATTAGAAAATTATTCTTTTGTCTCTAACAGGCTCCTGCTGAAAAACGTGAATATGATTGGAGGTTCATGACAGCTTACTGCTCAATAGCTTTGCCTTGGCTTGTTTAGGAAAAATTTGATGATAAAGTCACCTCCAGAAGGAGTTCTTCTTACGGGTGCACCAAGATGACAGGCAGAAACAGCTTAAGGGTGTGATTAATCTCTTGGATATAAACTCTATATGTGTGTAAAAACGATGCGGCGCACATGCGTCACTCCCGAGCCAGATATGCATTTGAATATAAATCTGCTTCTTGGCAAATCCCTCTGAGTATTTTTTGCAATCCTCAAACAGAAGGTATGTTGATTTAAAAAATATACAAACTGTTTAGCTTTCCTAAACTTAAAATCATGAACCTCGCTATATTTCATTGTAATTGTATGTGATAGACCAACTCAAAGTAATGCATACTTGTGAAGTGGGAGGAAAAGCATAGATGGCTTTCAAAATATTTACAGCTAAAAATCAGAAAAGTGGGGTATTTATTTCACAAGGGTTTTTGGAATGACATTGCTGCAAAGAGGCTTTAAATATCAAGTTTTCAATAAGATTGAAACTGTTTTAGGTTTATATGTTGACTGAGCAATTCTGAAGCATGAATAAAAAATGATCTAACTTATCCCATTGTCTGTCTAGATTTTTCTTAAGTGCTTTTAACCTGCTAGGTTGCAAACTTTTCCACCCACTTTCCAGCCTATTGCATCTGTTCACACATTTTCTTCCATGTATTTAACTCCAATTATTTCCCCGTCCTTGCTGAAAACAGTATGAAGCAGTAATCACTTTGTTTAATTGCGATCATGCTTTTCTTTAGTGTACTCATCTCATCTGACCAGATCACCTGCTGTGTCCCCTAAATTGACTGTGGCAAACTGCAAAGGAGACTTTTTTATGGACCTTCTACAACAGTTGTTGTCTTTTTGCCACTTTTTGCTGAAGGACAGATTTGTGGAGTGCTAAAATTTTTCATAGATCACTTAACATGAGCAGTTACCACAGAGTTCTTGATTGTTGCTCTTAGTAATGTTCTTCTTGATCAGCCAGTCAGGTTAGATTAAGAGCCATTCCCTAATAGGTTTGCAGTTGTGCCATACTCTTTCCTTTCCCAGATCCATGAGATGTTCAAAACGGGGGTATTGCTTTAATACCGAAACATGCCTTAAATGATCCCAACTTTATGCATGGTGTTTATTCACTGATGGTCTCTTGCAAACCTCTGAATTAGTGCATAATTAGTAACGGGAAATTGCACTGAGGTTACTTTTGGAAATTGAAGACACCAGATTGTATTCCAATGTTGAGAAATGAAGGAGAAGGAATACATATACAAGCTTTCCGAATAAAAAAAAAGTATGAACTATCCATTGCAATTGTTACTTGATACTTTGGTTAGGGCATTTGAATACAACACCATTAAATTATGAGGTTACAAAATGTAAAATAAAAAAACTTTGTGGTTTTATACAGCAAATACATGTTTTAAATGTGTAAATGCAAGCAGAAGTTTAACTCTCCAGTGTCTGAAAAGTAGACTTGACTATCTCCCCCAAATCCCTGTCTCTCAGTAGCAGGAGCTCACAAAGCTCCATGCTCTCAAGAGAGAGACAGGGAAGACAGATGAAGTGAGGAGGGAGAGAGAAGCTCTTCTTTACCTCAGGTCACATGGACAAATTACACCAGAAAAGTAATGTCACTGTATACCATGCAGCTCAAAGTAACAATCAATACACAAACTGATCTCTGCAGTGTTGATTTTTACAATGCCTTAAAGCTTAAACTCATATCAAAAATCTAAGGGAGAGCACAGGAGGAGGTGAGATATAAACCATCCCGTGAAGCTCCAGAACCCAATGTTCCTCCTTCTAAATGTATTACAGCAAAGGGGATTGGTTCAAATTTGTTTACCTGCAGGCTGAGCAACATTTTGAGACTACTACATTTTTTACTTTCTTGTGCATTAATTCAATGGTTTTATCATCTTGAAATAGGACTTTTCCGTAAGCAAGAGGAAAAAAAATCCATTGGTAAAATAAAATGCTCAATCAGTAAATTCAGGTAGTCAGTTGAGCTAATTCTTTGGGCAGATAATGTTGCTGAACCTAGACCATACCAACAGCAGCAAACCCAGATAATAGCATGAACCATAGAATGGTACAGTAGGAACTAGGAATTATGGGTGATTCATGTTTTCGGCCTCTCCTGTCATAGACTTATATGGATATCGCTCTGGAGTGGGTTAAATCTGGACTCTTTAGATCATATGACTTTATTCCATTACTACAGAGTTCAGTTTTTATGCTCACATGTAAATTGAAGCCCTCTTTCCCTATTAGTCTTACTGATTATTGATTTTTTTGTTGCTAAAAAGCTGACCACAAGTTGTCAAAGTTATGCAAAGAAAAGTAAATACGCAACAGACCTGAGCGGATTTACAAGATGCCTTTTTAAGGAAATTTTGTATGACAGCTTCAGTTTAGCTATATGCAGACCAGGAAAATAAAACGGAGTCATTCGGGGACAGCTTCAAAGAATGCAGAAAAAGTGTGGAGTAAAAGGATTGGATGAGCTTAACTTCGTATAAACATCTGGATGTAGGTTGGACCAGAATGTTTACAGTGTGGGTTTATGGGTACTGTTTCAGGAAGTGTCTTTTTCTCAACTACAATGTTTGGGGGGTCAACACATCAATATACACCTGCGAGTAAAACGGGTTTTGAGTTGCACTTCAGCTCTGACTTTTAAACCATCTCAAAACTGCTTTTAATAAAGACAAAAGGTGTCCAAAGCAGTTTTGTGACCGTGAGGACAATTCATGCTCATTTAAACCCATAGTTCTTCTTAAACAAAATTGTGAGCCATTTTGATTTTCTAACATGTTTGGACATATGAATGCTTAAAAATTCCATGAATGCAAATTAACAAAATATATTTGAAACGTTTTTTTGTGTTTCAAAAATAAAGTTGCTGATAAGGAATCTATTAGAAGATCCCCACACAATGTTAAATGACAAAACATAAAGCCAGGTATATACCAGCAGATGCATTAGATGCACCTGGAAAATCTCTTCAGCTTTGAAGCATAGAGCTGAACACGTCATGGTTCCGGGATGCTACGCTGTTGCACATGCTTGCCGACTCACCTTCATATAATCCATCATGGGTTCTACTATGTAGCAAAGGTGCCTCAGCAAAACAAGAGTACAAAAAAAATACCATTTATGTAAAAGGCAAGCAGGTCAACACAAGACATATCCACCTAGGAGTGGCTCAGAATTAAGAAGTGGAAAGTCCTGGTCAGTCAAAGCTGAGATCTTTCTCATTCTGAGATGGTGTAAGGTGACTTTACCTAACCCTGAAAGGAAGGGGTGAAGTAAATGTTCCTTAAATATAATAAGATAAAATTTAAAGGTATATAATGACCCAACTTTAACTTCAGCTAGAAAATGCATGTTTTTACATATCTATTTACGGAGTAACACAATATCAGAGCCGGCCCAAGATATAAGCAAACTAAGGGGGCCCCAAGAGCAGTTTAAAAGAAAGTAATTTATTTTTTATTTTTCCATGTATAATTAATAATAATTATAAGTGACTCTGCCGCCTAAAAAGCCAGGAAGCACAACTTTAAGGAGTGGGTGGAATATTGAGGAAGGACCAGGGTAATAATAGTAAAATGTGAGCAATAATGGTGTTTATGTTTCTTTTTTTAGTTTTAGTAACGCACATTTACATAGTTCATCTAATTTTTCATATTTGTTTATTTTTAAACCATTTGTGTTCCCCTGTTTCTGTCTGTTTTTGTACAATTTATGTTTTTCTTATTTTTATGTATCTAAGTGTTATTTGCTGCATGTTTTTGTCGTTCTTGCACTACAACTAATTGTTGCACATTGCTGTTGAACTTTATTGAACCAAATTGTAGGAATTTTCTGTAAATTAAAGTCAGGCCACAAGTGTAGCTATATGTGTTACCCTTTTAAGATTAAAATCCATATGTGTCGACCTGGACATGATTCATCATTCATTAATAGATATTATTCATAATATAATTACATTGGTATCACTTTTGTTTCTGATTATTTTAGCTTTGGAGAAGCAGCAACGGCATAATTTTAACATGTAACACAATCATGTGTAAAGACACGTCAGTAGAAGGTAAACAACACAAGTTTATTGCAGGTGTGTGAATGAGCAACAAGCAATATTGACTGAAATAGAGGGCCCCAAAATTTAATTTTGCGTAGGGCTCCATGGAGGCTTGGGCCAGCCCTGCACGAAATTAAAATTATGTTTGTTTAAATTATTATTATTTTTAAATAAATGAATAACCCTTACTCTGGATGCGTATTTGAACAGTACTTAGAGCAGTCTATGAACGTTGTTCAAAGTGAGATCTTTCTTAGACAGTGTAGAAATTGATTCAGTTTTATTTTCTTTTAAACCACAAAATATTGTCTGGAAAGTGTTTAAAAAAAAAAAGACAATAAATGCATTTAACATACCATATGAGGTTGTTAGAATATTAGGACCGGTGGTGGAATTGTGATTTAAAATGCAATTTTAGAAAGTCAACCTTCTGTCATGTCTTTTCTTTGAGTTTTGCGGATTTCAGACAAATACAATGCTCAAGTGTTTGAACAGGAACAGAGTGAAGTGACATCTGTGTTTGGATCTGTGAAAAAGGACACCGCTCAGTGGGGTTGTGGTCCGTATTTAAACAAAAAGATTTATGGGCCACACAGTAAAAAAATCAATTGATAAAAACAAAAGATAACGTGCATGACCACATTCATTGTTAACTATTAAAATAAAACCATACTAATCCATCCAATCGTACAATCGTACTTGTGCTGTGGTGAGTTTCATGTCATTCAACAGTTCAAAGATGGCAGAAGTGGAATGCCAAAGAAATAGCAGAGATTGGTAAAAGCACATTTAAGAGGTTCTGACAGTAGTTGCTGGGCCCAAAACGTTACGAAGTCATTAATTTTTTGTCCAACTCCTCACGTCTCAGAGGCATTTCATGTGACTTCTGCCACTGATCTCAAAACACTGCTGAAGGAGATGATTTGCATATTTAATGGAACCTCCTAGCATGTAAATTAAGAAATGCCTACAGAGCAATTCAGTAAAAAGCCTTTAGTTTAACCCTTACACATCAGAGCTCTGATAGGTATTTAATGGAGAGATCAAGTTTTTTTTTTCTCTTCAGTTTCAACTTTTCTTAAATGGCTCCCTCTTAAATTCATGATAAGACTAATTTTTTCATTTAAAACTTGTATCATACAAGCTACAGCATTTTTATTGCGATCTACATAGATTCCCAGGAAACAATATGCATCATGCTCCTTCAATTTTAAATTGTTCTCTTGGGATGCTTTGCATAACTGCATGCGTTTCCTACCTGTCCTCCTAACCTCTAGCTGGTAAAAAAATGGCCACATCATGCCAAGCGTGTTTTTGCTGGATGGACTTTGGCCCAGCATTTCGATTGATTAAAAGTAAAGATGCTGGTTTAAATTGATCATGCTTTACCATTAGGTTTTACTGATCATGATCTAAATACAATTAAAATTGGATAATAATATGAATCTAGCTTTAAGAAATAATGATTTTGATATCAATAGGTTTGTAACCTGTCACTATATAAATAAAGCTAAACTGAACTGTACTAGACCATTACATTTATAATAAATACATTTCAATATGTTTGAGAATGCACATTTCTTTTATGGTGGGACCCACATGCAGTTAAAATCTCTATATTCTGTGTGAGTTTATTTGATTAGAGCAACCCTGCAGCCACCTGTCTGGTTTTGCTCCAGTAACTATCATACACTGACAGCCGCTGGCAGGGACAAGGACAATTAGACTGCACCAGCACAGATATACGGAGGGAGTTAATCACAAAGCAGCCAGTTTATAGCATACTCTCTTTATTCAAGGATCAAACAGTACAAGATTTTGGTCTTGACTACATGTCAAAAATACAGTATTTCAGATACTTTGCTTGTATAGGTGTGATAAAACTTTCTCTAGTTAAATCTTGTAGTTTGTCTGATTTTTTTTATAAATTTAGAAGAAAAACAGGCAAACGATGAAATCAGTCAGCAGCTCTCACATATAAAGAGACTTGAGTTTCAGCTTCTTATCTAAAAGAAAAATAGACTGTAAATGACATTTTTATATATGAAACAAATTAACTGCAGGTAGGAAATAAAACTGTGCATCAGCTAAAAGATAAAGATAAAAGATAAAAGAGATAAAAAATAAAAGAAGAATCACTCAAATGTAACTCTGGTTCCTTTTAGCTTAGATTTTCTGGTGGGGGGTTAAGTTTATCTGTGTAAAGTAGGAAGATTGTAACCAAAGGTTGTAACCAAATTGTCAGGCAACAGCACGGAAGTGTTTAATTCAAAGTTTAAAAAAGTTGTACATGCATGTTCCAAAAAAGTAAGCTGTAACTGAGCAACACTGAAAAGACTGAGGCAACGGCATCCAGGTGGAAAATTATGTGCTAAACCTCAGTCTGCCAAACTACTTTTGTTGAATATGGGAGTGACTAAAGATTCAAATGGTTCTTGTCTGAAGAAAATAAGGGATACTTCTTTTTTCTGTAAACAGCCTAAATAATACACGCAGCTGACACATTTCTGTGACTGCTTTTTCTAGTGACGCATCAGCTCTGTTTATATTACTTATCCTAATGGTTTGGACAAACTCACGAAAAACAACAGGACACCTAACAAAAGGTAGTATGATTTCCAAGCATAGTTGGCCATTCAGACAATAAATATCATATAACTTAGTACACTGTTGCCACATCAGGTGGCAATGTTTAGAATACCTGAATACATTCAGGTATTCTAAACATATTTTTGTCATCTCTTGAATGTTAAAAAAAAAGTTCTGTTGGTCATCTAAACAAGATCACACTAAAATTAAAAACCCTAAGATGCTAAAAAAAGTCGCCAAAACTCCAAAACACCATGACAGAACCTGAAGCGACCTTCCTGTAATTTGAAGGTCCATGCCTCTAAACTCAGAAAGAGAATTTTAGAGAGAATTGAACAGAGGATTTAGGCAAAAAACAAGATTTATGGTATAATGTTGTTTTGAAAGATGTCCAAAGAAAACTTATTGGACAGCAAAACAGAGAACACGTTTATAATTATTTAAGAACAAATTTCCAAGAAATTATCATCCCAGAAGCTACAAAACATAGAGGTAAGTTTCATGATTTTTTAGTTGGGGAGTCGGCAATGAACCTTACCTTAAATTACGTTGGTGCTTAAAGAACAATTGAGACCAACAATATCTCAACATTTAAAAGTGACCTAAATGTATCTGTAAATCCACCAAGGAATGAACAAGAAGCGAAAAAGGACAAGGCCTGGCCAGAGTCAAACCATAGGTCTTGTTTCATTTAAAACATAGTTGTATGAATAGAAGTGAGGGGTGAGGCTAACTTTCCTGTGACTGATGCTACTGACTGGTAAATGTTTACAAGAAACATCTCAGTGAATCCTACTTTAATCAAAGAGGTTATCTCAACTTTAAAAAGTTGGAATCTTCTAATTATCTACTCTGGATGAGAGCAAATTTTTGTTAATATCTTTTGTTTCATGAATTTCAAAGGGTAATTTTTAAGATTTGTAAGGAATTACTTTTCTAGTGATACATTTAATACAAGATTAGACAATATTTACAAATAAAAAAAAGGTCACAGATAAATCGATATGTAATCATAATTTTTTCATGGCTGCTGTGACAAAGAATAAATAAACAAGAAGTGGAAGATAATTAAGTAGCTTTTATATGCAACAAGGGTGAAGTATCAATGGAAAAAGGTTGGAACTTGTCCTGCAGTGAAACTGATGGATAAATATCGTTACGTCTGACCCAGGGAGATAGATCTCTCATTTTGATATAGCAGAACTACCGCAATGTTCATTCAGAGATGACATTCCCGTGTTTAGTCACCCTCAGATTATTGGAAAAGTAGTTCAAGTCTGTTAGGGGGTTTTATAATGACAATCTGAGCGTGTTGGATGCAAATATGACAAATAGTGATTTTCTTTGCATGAACGCCTAGTGTTATTAGTGTGCTGATTTTTGTTGATGCTAGTGAAGTTAATAAAGATTGGTCAATATATATATATTTTTTTTGCCTTTAGCAGTTAATGTTCAATTATCAAAACAACACAGATTATTAAGAGACCCTAGATCTGATTTTGAACATTTATTTTCTTTAGATTGGTTGAAAATACCACATGCCCTTATTTTTTCATATATGTGCTCAACTAAAAGATTGCCTTATTTTGAATCAGACATATTTTATATTCTAATGTTAAGTTAAGATTTAGTTGTTTCCTACAGAATGTTAGCTGTTTCACTGCTGATGTCTCAACACTGTGCAGCAGATTCTCAGGGGACAGAAAACAATAAACCATAAATGACTCCATGCAGATTCTGTAAAAGGATCTCAGCTTTTATGGCCAAATCAATGCATGTGCATATAAATTCCAGCATCTCTGAGGTTTTCTCATCTGCCAAATGCACCGTTTCACCTTAAATAGTGACTACTGGATTTTACAGCGGTAAACACAACTCTGTCAACATACTAAGATGTCGTGGGGCATTTTTTTTCTTTCAAAATTGGTCATTATAGTTCAGGTAAAGGTTTAGCAAAGTAGAACAGAAAAGTGAGTAACATATTTTTAAAACATATATTTACATTAAGTCAACATGAGATATTAGTAATAACAACAGCAATCTCCACGAATTTTGCCAGGAAACAAAAAAAAAAAAAGTTTGTTTTGGAAAATTATCGTGTCTCCTATCAGTCTTAATTAGTATCAGTTTAATTAATACATTTGAAAGATGTTTAATCACCAAGGGATCACACAAGATCTTATGATTAAGCAGTCTGAAAATCATAAACTATCCATGACCGTCTATTGGTTCTTGTCAAGAAAACCCAGGACCATCCACTGAGAGCTGTTATGCATGGCCTCTATATAAAGAAACTGCCAGGTGAAGCAGATTCAAAGTTTGCACCAGAACCTTTGGACAAGCCATTTACATATAAATTACCAGACACATTATTAGGTACACCTTGCTAGTACCAGGTTGGACCCCCCAGAACTGCCTTAATCCTTTGTGGCATAGATTCAACAAGGTACTGGAAACTTTCCTCAGGTATTTTTCTCCATGTTGACACGACAGGATCATGCAGTTGTTACAGATTTGTTGGCTGCATATACATGCAAATCTCCTGTTCCACCACATCCTAAAGGTGGTCTATTGGATTGAGATCTGGTGACTGTGGACGACATTTGAGTACAGCGAACTCATTGTCATGCTCAAGAAACCAGTCTGAGATGATTTGAGCTATATGAGATGGCGTATTATCATGCTGGAAGTAGCCATCAAAAGATGGTTAGACTGTGGTCATAACGGGATAGACATGGTCTGGAACAATACTCAGGTAGGCCGTGGTGTTGCAACGATGCTCAATTGGTACTAAGGGACCCAAAGAGTGCCAAGAAAATATCCCCCAGATCATTACACCACCACACACCAGCCTGAACCATTGAAACAAGGCAGGATCGATCTACGCTTATACGTTGTTGACACCAAATTTTGACCCTACCATCCGAATGTGGCAGCAGAAATCCTGGCTTTCACTTTCTTCTTCTTAGCTGACAGGAGTTGCACCCTGTGTTGTCTTCTGCTTTTTTAGCCCATCTACGTTAAGGTTTGACATGTTGTGCATGCGGAGCTGCTCTTCTGCATACCTTGGTTGCAGTGAGTAGATATTTGAGCAACTGTTGCCTTTCTATCAACTCGAACCAGTCGTACCATTTTCCTCTGACCTCTGGCATCAACAAGGCATTTTTGCCTACAGAACTGACGCTCACTGGATATTTTCTATTTTTTGGACCATTCTCTGTAAACCCTAGAGATGTTTGTGTGAAAATCCCAGTAGATTTGAACACATCAGTTTGGACTGCAGCAGATCGTCTTGACCATGACTACATGCCTCGAGTTGCTGCCATGTAATTGGCTGATTAGGAATTCGTGTTAACGAGTTCTTGTACAGGTGCACCTAATAAAGTGGCCTGTGAGTGTATATTGTGAATATTGTTGAACTAACCCTGTTTGAAGGAGGATTGACTCCATTCATAAACATAATACCAGTATTAAAGGGATGATGTGGGAATGTCAGAGTATAAAGCTATTTTTCAGTGTAGAGTACTTGTTGATATAGCATAAATTGATCATGCATGAATGGGGAAACATCCCAGTATATTCTGGATAAGTTTAACATTTTAGAAAGACAATTTCAAAACAGACGGAGCTAAGGACACAAGGAAACTTTTGGTTGGTTTCAGAGAAAAATAAGAAAACAAACTGCAAGAGTAAATCTCAACTAAAAACCTTTTTTAACAACTGTAGATTAAAATGCGTAGAGCAAAACCCCCAAACCTTCAAGATTGTAAGAGTGTTGGTTTTAATTTTTTATGCATTAATGCATTTATGCATTATTTTCCAAGCTGCATTAATTTTTCTTTATTAAAATTAGTTATATTTCTGGCAGCTCGGTTGAAGGAGCTGTCACACCGTTCATGCTGACTAAGTGCATTTAACTCTTAATCCTCTGGTCTAGATTTGGACCTCATTATCATTCGTAAGACACAAAAAATAATGTTTTGTTTTTTGAAACAATTTCCCTAAAGTATTTAACATCAATATTATAATATGTATTTTTGTGTTTTATGTTATCGCTGACTTCTATCACAGACTGTGCATTGTGAATTGGTACTGCATTAATTAGACAGCCTTTTGTATAAAGGTGTGCATTATCTCAACAGGAATCAGAACTTCATATGACAAATTAGAAATATGGTAAAAAGCAAGCCCTCTGCTGGGAGTACCAGTGGCAGTTTCTCATCATCCTTTCGCTGATCCCAGAGTCTTCCCTTCATTGGGTTTTCCCCTCTCTCCTCCAAATTGGTGATAAGCTGATACTGCACACTGATATCTTCTGGCAGTGGGTGTGGGGTGTTCATTTGCTGCACTCCAACGCTGTTTTTTCCCCAATGGTGTCTAATCATATCTCCTCCTTCTTACTTGTCTCCATCTTTTCTTTTCTTACACTTCATTGCCTTTAATAAGAATTGAGCTGTTAACATAAAGTTCTTCCAAATAGATTTACTGTTCCACAGACTATTTAGCCTCATGTTGCAATTAGGATCTTCGTCATTCCCAACATCCTTGTCTAATTGGTCATTTTACATCCAAAGCACTTGGGTTTTTATCTAAAGAAAGCTCATTTTAACTTGGTACAGATTCAAAATTTTGGGCTGCTAACTACTCTCTGTTCATCCTGTCTACTCACATTAACATCCTGCCTCTCTATAGTTGCTTCCCTTCTCACTTAGATCGTGAACTACCTGGCCCTGCATCTGCTTTCAACACCGACCTTCTCCCTCTCTTCACCCTGTTTCCTCCCTCCCCCTAGTGCGAGGCCTGTCAGTGTCTCATGGTGTTTTTGCCAAATTTGTCGCCGAGTTGCTGGATGAGCAGAGCCAGCTCCCCAGCGGCCTGGGACTTCTCCTCCAGCAGCTCATAGCGGAGGCTGGAAATGTCTTGCTTAATCTCCTTCAGCTCGCCTGCAACACAGAAACACAAAAGGAAAGAAAAGAGTGAACAAACTTCAATCAGGACATGTTAACATGAACAAATCCAGGCATGAACTAGGATTAGCGTGTAAAATCACAATACACATGACCCTTTGAGTTTTTAATATTTCATTTTGGACCTTGTGGTTTTTTTCTCCTCATGAGTTTGATCAAATTCCCTGTTATAGCAAAACATGAAAAGAGAAGGATAATTTTGTAAGACAATTCATTTGCACAGATTTGATAAAAAAATTGGACTCCCTTGAATACATTTAACCATTAGGGGGAATAAAAAATTTGTTTCAATCTTATTGCTGACAATTTCTGCTGTCGAGTCAAAGTCTCTGCTTTGTGAATCCTCAGTTACCTATATGACTGTGCCTTGTCCTATCTTACATCCACCTGAATATCGGTCCAACGCCACTTTTAGATCTCAGGCTGTACTTACTGGGCGCATTGAGAAATTGATAAATAATACTGAAGCCAGTCAGGCAATTCTTGGGAAGATAAGGTTTAGCTTTTTGTGTCATTGAACCGTAAGCATTCTACCTAGCCTGAAATTCTTCCTTCAGTCCTGATTTGTCATGACAACACTCTTAAAGCTGTTGGAGAAAAGCTGTTTGAAGAGGAAGCCTACATCCAGGACTGAGGATTAACATGGTGGAGAGACTCTGTGATGATTTTCTTCGTTGACATAAGCCAATTTCATCTATTTGTATTGCAACAGAGTAGTAAATCATGATCTTTGTGTTTTTCAAGTCCCTCCTTTTAAGTAACCAAAAGCTTGTCATATAATTTTAAGTCTGATTTTTTCATTTGACGTTAAAACGTGTTTTTGCTGATATACCACTGATGGTCATTCTTTCTCATACTTGACCAATATATGGTTGATTTCTTACCATGTCTGAATTTAAAAAAACTTTTTGCAATAAAAAAATTAATATAGTTATTTTAATACATAATAGCTTCACTATTAGTCAGGCACAAACATTCACCTGAAAAACATTAATGATTGGACTCGTAGGTGACAATAGTGCAAATTTAATGTTTCAATAAAATTAATAATGTATAATACAGATAGTCGCAATACACAAAAAGAAATCTATGTGTTTAGGCTTAAATGGTTGTGGAATATATCACATGAAGCACAATCATCCCAGAATTAACCTCATATAAACTGTTTGAGAAAGGGATTTAAAGTTTAGGAGTTATTGGCGAAACACACTATCCTTTTAAAATACCACCCTCTAGGGAAAGAGGTATATGAATTTTTGTATTAGAGTATCGTTAAGAGTTTTCCTCCCTAACCAAAAGTCTTTTGAGCATTTTTTTCAGTTCTTCACTCCAATGTGTTTTAAGTAAAAAAAAACAATTACGATTTGTGAAAGTTACAACCGCCTTTACTGCTCTGCTAGGAGTAAGCAAATGGCCACCCTTGCGAGGCTCATTTGCTCGGTTCTGCGGGCTTGAAACCGTTGTAAAACAAAAGAAACCAAGGATAACAGAGCTGAGCGTGCAGCAGACTTATCAATGCTCGACACAATCGTTACCCAAGAAGAAGAAAGAAAACACCAGTGGTAGCACAAATGTCACTTTGAATGTGAAGTCATGAGGATTTTTCCCCCCCACATATTTATAAAAGCCAACAGAATATAGACCTAAAAAACTCTTCCACTATAAAAATATGGTCTCATAAAATTACTGAATACTACAATGATGCGGTTGCAGTTAGCTTTCAGTTTCCTCACTCTTGATTTTAAGTTTTATTGGTGCAAATTAATGTAACAATACAAGCAATCATAACATAGCTTTTTGTTGAGGTATTAAAGATTCAGATTCCTTTTTTGGGGTTGAAGAGGCTCTAGCTGTGTAAAAAAAAAAAGTGAACTACTTATCTGCCTTGATGTAAGTTTTCTGTCACAACAAATATGATAATGTATCATTGAGTCTTTCCAAGCATTTCAAATAAACCTTAGGTATGTAAAAGACATATAAAAAGGGCTAATGATAGTAACAATATTCTTCAAACCCTGACAGGGAGTGTCAAACACAAGGAGATAACTGCTTGGATATTAGTGGGATATAAAGTGCAGTCTCTTCTGGTAAATGGATCTGCTAAGCACTCCAATAAACATTTTTATTTATGGTTACATGCAGACTGCTAAAGATAAAAACAGAGTAATTTCAAGGATGTGCAGATGTGTATAGAAACTCAATGAAGAATACTTATAAACACACATACACCATTAAGAATCATTATTGGTCCATTTGAAGTGTGCTGTATTGAAAAAGTGATTCTTACCCTCATTTACTTCATCGCTCTCTTTGTCCACTTGAGCTTTCAGCACATAACGTTTAATAAGCCGCTTCATGATCTTCTGCAAGGAAATGATTAAGGACAAATGACAATGCATACTGTGTTTATGAAGAAAGCCCATTGTATTTTTGAAACATGGATAAAATGCTAATTGTGGTACATAGTTTCACTAAATCTGTAGGACTGTGTGTGGAATATAGAGTATTGATTTGTGACCAGTTGCTGTGCCTTGGGCAGTCAGACAGTGAAAGTAGACAATTCGGATATTGGTCGATAACTATCACCACACAAACAGTGCTTTAACATATGTCTAATCTGGTGACAACTCCCTGCTGAATGTTTTAGTGATTACTGTACGTGCGTGTGTGTGTGTGTGTGTGTGTGTGTGTGTGTGTGTGTGTGTGTGTGTATATGGGATGATGTCCCTAAAAACCTACACAAATGTGACAGTTTAGGAAATAATTTCCCTCATAGCTAAGAATAGGTGCAGAGTAACGAGGAGAGTTTTGACTCCCACATAGTGAAATACTGTGGTTTGCGCAGAGCTTCTTGATCTCAATTTCTCTCATTACAGGAAATTTGAGCCATATTCGTTTTTGCTCTTCATCTCTTTGTGCTACTTCCCTTTTTGTCGAGGGCCTGCATTTCAAACAAGTTTAATTCCTTCATTATTGTCGTTGTACCATATGATTCAGTCTCACTTACACCTCCCCACCTCTGCCATCCCGTTTTATTCCTTCTAGCCGTCAGACTCCTCCTGTCAGCAACCAACCTCAATCTCTGCATCTGCAGTTCTTTGATTTCACTATCCCCAGAATGTTTTTCTCACATTTCATTCTTCCCCTAGGCTCCATCTAATTTCCAATTCACCCTTCGTTTCATATTCACTCCACCCTAAACTTTGTTGTCTCCTTTACAATGCTGTGAATCTGTTACCTGATATCTGGTCGGGTGGTTTCGAGCTTTTCTCTGGATGAACTCTTCTCCTGATCGTGCATAAGACCTAAACCGTTCATCCTGCAATGGCAAGAAGTAGAAACACTTGAATATTTAGTACTTATTTGTAAACTGATGTAAAAGAAAGCAGAAAATTGCATAAAACTAAACAAGCATAAAACCTGAGAGGCATTAAATATATATATTAATAAGACTTCAAATATGTAACACAAAGGGTGAAATATGTTCACTCTTCAAAGATACAATTCGAAAAGTACTCTTAAAGGCATGATTATTTACTATACGCAACAGCTTATCTTGCCTTCAGCTAAAACCACACACCAAGAAAAGAGAATACAGTTTATAAGCTTCAATTGGGTTGTTTAAAATAAATATAAACATTTTTTTCATTCAAATGAAGTAGGACATCAAATGTGACAGATGGTTGCAGCAGTATGTCTGCAAACATTTAAACAAATGAACCACCTGGCTTCAATAATTACCATTCTGGTCGTAGATTTATTATATACAGTACATTCATTGCCGGCATAAATATCATTATTTCTTGCCTTTTTGAGAACAAATCTGGACCAATATTTCAGGAAAGAAGATTGATTGACAGTAAAACATGTGCAGATAAACAATGTAATTTATTCAGGTTTTTCTATGATCCACACAGCATAAAGTATATACAGTACTTCCATTTGTCTTAGTTTAAATATTCCTTATTAAGATGCAGAGAAGCCAAACAACAATGACAGACAAAGAGCATGAAGTTACCACCACTTGCTTGACAGTTGGAGCAATACTCCATCCTCAGTTTGTAATAGATAATCACTGCAGTTCATATCTCTTTCCTTCTAAAACCCAAGAGGGTCAGACTTTTTTGATTGATTCTTACCTGGAGACAATTCCATGATGAACTACCGGGTGTTTACAATAAAAGCTTCTTTGATCCTTCAGACATTTTCTTTTTTCTTTTTATAGATGGAGAAATCAAACCCTCCCGGAATATTTTCAAGTTTGCCTTGCCTGTCACTAACTTGTCACCTGTTCTGCGTGCCTTTCGAAAACCCTGGAACTGTCTGACTTGCCACCTCTGTGATGTCAGTACTCTATGGTATCCAGCCAGAAATCACCAATAAATGTCTACCTACCTTGAGCTTACCTTCATGAGAACTGCTGAACTAACTTATCTGCATCTGTCACCCATTCGCTGTTCAATCTGTAAGAACTGCCAAAAAAAATAAATAAGAGAGAATACAGTCCATACCTACCTGTCCTCCCTCAACCTGCCACACCACTCACTTTACCTCCTAGACTCAAAGGATGCAATGACTAGTGTGCCCCCCACCTAGTCTGTTTGATCGTCTTTGCCATCAAAGGATCTCCTGTCAAGTCCACTGAGAATGCTTCATTAACAATAAAGTAAGATATCAACAAATAAATGTACACAGCATATATATATATATATATATATATATATATATATCTCAAATGACTGGTTTCAGCTGTATGAAAAGTGTCACATGTCATCTAGAAGCATATTGTGCTTACTTCTCAAAACAATAATTACAATAATTTTTTATTTATACATATAAAAAAATACAATTTACTGTGCATATTTAGTATTACAAGAGTAAGGCATAGTGAAGACATACAGTTTATTTTTAGGGAAGTATTTCTCCGAATGAAAACCAGTGACAGTCAGGTATTTTTTATATTTATATAATTACAACATTAGATTTTGTGAAGGTGAATGCTGAGAATGCATCTTTAATGCAGATGTCCCAACGAAGCAACATAGCAATATTCAAATTTCTTTCCTGGGATTTTAAAAACATATTATTAACATTTTGAACTCAGCTGGCACCGTTTAAAAGAGATTTGCATAAAGAAAAACAGTCCAGATTGGCAGTTACCCAATTAGCCAAATACCAGCACAATATATTAACAAGAAATCCTAGATTTTCAGATAAATTGCACATATATTCTTGAACGAAGAAACCTTTTTAGCGTACTGTCCATCTGCTCCTTTTAAAGTATCATTATTAAAACACCAAAAGAGGGGGAAAATTAATCAGTGGTTCAGAAAGACCACACCATCATTCCTAAATCTCACTTGACACCCTCAACACATTCCTCTGGGCTAATACGGGCTTATCCATTGATCGCCTCCTGCACCTTTCTGCTCGGCTTTGGTTAAACTGTCACTTCTGCAGAAAGTTTTAGACACTCAAAGAGGCAGCAGGGTGAAACATATCTTGTCCCTACTCGAAACCTGCCTTGGCATTTCAGCAGAAGCAATTGGCTGACTAATAGCTCTGGTGAGGTCAGCCCTTCCAGGCAAAAAGTCCGGCAGAGGATATGTTGGCAAATGATGTCTACTGCTAAAGATTGTGCCTTATTAAAACTTTTCTGTTTTTTCTTATTAAAATCAAAAATCTAGTTTATAACGGATGAGGGTTGCATCAGGTCTGAAGTTTGATTACAGAAGAATAGCATTAATGCATTTTTTTTGTTGTATTTTCTTTCAACAATTTTTTCTCTTTCAGTATAATTATAGCAGTTATATAAATCAATTGCGTAAATAAAAAACAACAACATTGATTTGATGGGAAGTGTTTACCACAGTAAATGCACTAATTTATCTATAATTAGAGCCGCTGCAGCACTTAAATAGAAATCTTATAATCATGTTGAATGAGAATGTAAAAGATTAAGCTGTTTTAAGTTACTTATTATCTGTACATTTATGCAAGAGGTTTTAAATGAAAAACGTCATACAAAATAGACTTAAACTATTTAAACTTTCCCATATTTTGCTAAGTTATGACCACTAATTTAAATGTGTAGGTTTTCAAGCTGTTCTGTCAGGTGTGGACAACTCTGGGGCTTTTAATGGCTATTAATGGCTATAACATTTAGATGTACAACTCCTCCAACACACTTGAATCAAATGACTGAATCACTTCCTCGGTAGCAGTCAGTTCTGCTGATGACCTGATTATTTGACTCAGTGGTGGAGTCGCCCAACCCTAGTTTATGTGGATAACCAACTCCAAATAACGGACAAAGTTGGGAACTCAGACAGATTTCTAGTAAAAATGTCAAGACACATAATCCACAGTATATCAAATTACAAAATATGATTTGGAAAGTGTGATATGCATGACTTCGGATGTTGTTTAAGGTAAATATAAACAAAGACTGAGTTAAATGCAGAGCTGTAACAAAACCTGTAAGAGGCTACAAAAGTCTTCACTTTCCTATTCACAGAAGCTCTTCATTGAATGTGAAGGATCTACAGCTATCTTGCAAAGAACAGGCACACATTTCAGTTGCTTATCATGTGAAAAATTTATGAAAATAAATTTAAGCTTATGGTCTAATATTACAAAGTATGGAAAGGCTCAGTAGAAATCCTGTGCACACTTTTGCAATATAATTAGTTGAAACTGGGGGATAAATATCGAAAAACTGACCTTGGCCTGTGAGTGGAGCATGCCCATCTCCACCTCATTGTTGCAGCGGCGGCCATTGGCCTTGCAAAGACGTATCAGGCAGGACTTGATGCGCAGAACCAGGTAGTAGAAGGATTTGGGGCTGGGAACCAAATTAAACGGGGCAGGAAGTGTCCGACCCTCGTCAAAGTAGGACAGCCACAACTTGGCACGGGCAAACTTCCACTCCACGTCCGCATCCTCCTGCAGGGAGAGACAAACAGAGACTCAGGGTAGAGTCTGCTGATAGGAAAGAAAGGAATAACAAATAGCTATGACTTGCTTGAGCTCTCTGACTTCTAGAGGACAATGCTATAATGGGGGACTGCGCAACATCTACCCGTTACCAACACCCCTGTTGCTTTTATTTTATTTATTTTTGGACAAATCTTCTGTTTGAATTTTTTATTTACTTTCGACATAGTCTGATGCTGTCTTCTTGATCCTGAATAAGCTCATGGCATTTTTTTTAAGACACAGTTTAATCCTCTTGTAGACACATCAATGATACCCGATGATCCTTATTGACAACATTCTGTCCTTTTTTATATTGACTTGCTATGTACCTCTATCTCCTGGTAAGAGCTGTTGATCATGGCAATGAGCATGTTGAGAAGAACCACCACCATGGTGACATTGTAGACTCCATACAGCACATAGCCGATGTTCTCTATGAACTTATGGTCGTATTTCAGCACCACAGAGATCACTTCAGACAACCCGAAGATAGACCAGAACAAAGTTTTGAAGCTCTCCTCCACTCTGAGAAAAAAATAGGGATGGGGGGTGGGTTAGAACATGACAGACCACAGGTGTGGGAAAACACTGTTAGGTGCTAACTGTTGAGTCACACACATTAAAAAAAGACAATATGTAATCTAATGCTGTTGATTTGTGAGGCAGGAGTAATGAGTCATGTCCAATTTGAACACAATCCCATTTCTGCCTCTATCGGAAACGTAACAAAGTGCTGCAACTGCACACGCCTAAAACAGCAGACAATGACTCAGCTGCAGCATTTAGGAGGTAATTTGTTTCTCAAATTAAGGTAATTAAGTTTTAACCCTTTGTCATCACCTGCATTTAACTGAAGAAATAAAAGTCTGCTCAAAATAAAAGTTGGGCAAAAAGTGCTGGTGAGAGGTTTACATACATCACGGCAATAGTCGCATTTTAATGTGGTGTCATAACGTTCAAGCTTCTGACCAACATAAAACAGACGACTCTCAGGGGTTAAATTATAATGAATTTATTGAAAAGGTGGGGAGGAGGATCCGGCAACAGGAAGCAGCGGGCAACGGCAATGTACGGCGGGGCAACAGGAACAGCGGGGCAGCGGGAAATGGCAGGAGACTCTGAGCACAAGAAGACGTGGGAGACCGGAGACTTCTCAGGTGAGGACAAGGCAGGTGAGTAGATGAATTATGGAGAGAGAATAATGTTGGAACGATCTTACTTTGGGAGGAAGAGTGGTTGACGCCAGGGAGGAGTGAGTGGTTAGTCCTTTTCAGCAGTGATACGGTGGAGAAGTTGTCCAGGGGGTGTGTGAGGCAGATTGAGCAATGCTGGAGCGGGCAGATCGAGCTGAGCCAAGAGGAGCGGGGAGACCAGATGGATGCGGCAAACCAGAGAGAGATCTTGAGAGGGATTGAGCACTGGAGATGATGGGAACCTGAGGTGAGCACAAGGGTTGTTAAGGGCATGGGAAGGCAGCAACAAAGTATCCAAATAATATTAACTCAAAAAACTAGAAAAAGGCAACTGGAGGAAAAACTGGGAAAAACACCGGAGAAAACACTAAAGCTAGCGATAAGGCAAAAATACAACTAGTAACACTGAATTCTAGAAACTGGCACTGAGGACTTGAGATTACCGGGAGTAAACAAACACTCAGGCGTCGAGTAGCTGATCCACCACTCTTTTTATACTGGCAACAGGGCACACCTGGATTGGAAGGCGCTCCAGCAGAGAGAGAGCACTGGCGACCCCCTGGGGACAACCTGGAGAAGAGGCTGAAAAGTACTCACTTTGACATGTGGCGCTTTTATTAATTATTATAAATCATTCATGTTCTCTGGATGGAATAATTACGCAAAAAACAACCGTCATTAATTTTAACTAAAATAAATGAACCAGCAACATCGCATAGCAGCAAAAGTCATTATGACCTGTGATCACCGGTTTTCAGGTACATCTGTGTAGTTAAATATTCTTTGAGAGGCAAGCATGGGGCTTGAGATGACAGAGGGGAGCCACAATGGGAGGAATGAGCAGCCTGGTTAAACTGCTGAAGGGCTGGGAGGTAAAAGAACACCGTGGAGAGAGAAGATGTGTAGGTTGTCGAACTGCAACGTCTTCCAAAAAAACTTCATGCACTGGCACACAAAAAAAGGAAAGGTGTTGGCACAGAGGAAAAACCAGCATCTCAAATGCATGAAAAGAGACTGTCAGACAGGAAGATACACAATCGTCAACTTTCAAGACCTCTCTGTTTCTCACTCATGAAAACAGGAAATCCTCTGGGTGCTTTACCTTTTATACCATGGAAGAAGACAGATAAAAATATCCTTTATTTGTCTATGTTGCAAAAGCATGCTTTTTTTTTTTACTCTCTCTTTGACTTATCCGCAGGAAATTTAGGAATACATCATATAACTACATGTCCTCCATGAAACATTTTAATTTGGGGCAAAGTATTAAATTTATTAACCTGATTATCATCATCACATCATTTCTATAATGTTCTGTTCTCTAAACATTGGTATGCAGTCAGTCTACTTTGTTGATTTAACATGTTTAGATGGAAAAGTAAAATAATGATCATCTATAGAAGGTTTTGAGGTTTTGACAAAAGGTATGAAATGAAAAGAGATCTCATTTTTACCCAAACCTCTTTGCACACAGGTAAAGGAGCAATAAAAAATTGGGTTGGATGCAAGGAAGGCTTATAGAGGAAGATTTTCTTTTGTGCCATTTCACTCCACTCAAATTGTCAGTTTTTCACAGACTGCTGCTGTTGCTGTTGGAGAGGGACTAAAACTGTGATTATGGCTATTTCCACGAGATGCCATTGCTGTAATTGAGGCCATGGCTGTGCTTTAGTTGTAATGACTGCTCTGTCATGTCAGTGGCACATTAGTTGTAATGGTTGCAACACAGATGACATGCAGGGGTCATATGTATGACAGTAAGTTGACATTAAGGGGGGCATTAAAGAGTAATTGCAGTTGGGAAATGTCAAACATTAGAACAGAGACCTATGTGAAAAAAAAGTTTAATCATTACTTACTGTTAGATTTTTATTGTTTGGTAAACTAAACCAAAACCCAAATCTCTTTGTTGTATTGTGTGTGTGTGTGTGTGTGTATGTTTGGTTGAGCGGGGCATTTGCGATTAGTACAGTTCAGGTGAAACATGTGACATCAGCAGCCCACTTAACTAAAATTACAACTAATTCTTCGGGATAGTTTTGCCTCAAAAAGACACTCGGTGAACTTATTCTATTTTGTCACACTACATTATTTATTTTCATTTTATGTGACAAAACAACACAATGCAGGAGATAATTGTGAAGCATCTTGAAACTATGTACTTTTACAAAAAAAAAAAAAAAAAATCTGAAAATGTGTGTTTTTTTAAATTTCTGCATTATTGATTGTTTGAAGAAATTACAGAAAAAACGGCATCATGAAATGTAAGAAGCACACCAGTTTAAGTGCGCAGTTGTAAGGAGGTTTAAAGTATGGTTAGATTATAGACATCATCCAAAGCTTTGAACATGTCAAAGAATATCGTTTAAAAAATGAACCTGTAGAACATAAAGACATGGCAGTCTATGTGAACAGATGGACTGGGCAATGGGAGTATTATTTGGCAAAAGAGCTAAGAAGTTCATGTTAACCCTGGAGAAAATAAAGCTCCACAGCTCAGGTAGTGTAAGTACTACTCTGGCCATAATGGAGCCAATGTTGGAAGCAGAGCAAATAAGTGAAACATCAGACGTTTCAGATGTTTATTTGTTAAAAAAAAGATAACTACAACTAAGCCAGGAATCTAAACTATAAGAATTTTTGGTTTTAATGTAGCATAATGTGTAAAAAAATAATAGGTGTGATCAAAAACTATTGGACATCTAAAAGATGTATCGCTGTAATGGTGACCTAAAAGGTGGCTGTGCATCATTTATATAACTTCTCACACGCTTTTGTTCTACTAATCGGTCCTGTACCTTTTTGTTGTCCTACTCATGTAGGAGCGTAAAGCAGCTATGGTTTGTTGCTTATAGGTAATAATAGTAACCGTATTATTGCATTGAGCAAGGAAGCACTATAAGGAAGCAAATGTTTTACCCTAACGTGGACCAGCTTCATGCAACATTCATAAGAAAACATAACTTAATAAAGGAATAAATAGTAGCTATCTCTTGCTGTACAATCATCTATTTATATCTCAAATGTGACTTGAAGGTGTCAAACAACAAAGAGCTTTCACAAACTGCCTTGTTGGTTTTTAGGTAGCTTACTAATGGTCACTAGGGAGAAAAGCTGTTTCCATCACTACATTTCCTCCAGCGCTATTAAAATAAAGAAAACCAAAAGGCTTTGTTGCAATCAGAGGAGGCAAAGAAGGTGATTTTGGAGGGCACTCTGTGAACAGCAGTGACTGTGAGATTCTTACAAAATGAATGAAAAAATATCAACTTTTAAAGCAAACCAAAACAGTGGACAGTTTTCTGCTCTTGATTATGTGATAAACTATTTATTTTTCTAATCTAATTAGTTTTTATCGTTAGTCTTAAAGCCACCCAATTCCCAACCCTGAGAGGCTTGACTCTTGATTGATTTGTGTGTGTTTTTTTAATTTATTTTTTATGTAAGAGCGGATAATTCTAGACAACTTTGTTTCGGCAAACATTAAAATGTTGTAAAGCAGACACTTGCAGGGACCAACACAATTAAAATTCCACACTTACCAAAAGACAAGTCTATAAATAGTCAGCGCACATCTGCTGGGGCAGATTGTTAGTTAGATTGAAGGAGACTCGCAAAAATGTGACATTCATACATTGGCAGAGTGCCTGGGAGGGTGCTATCATTTAAATAATTTCACTCAATATAAGTACCAGTTATGTAATAAATATGGACAAAATCTAAAGTTTTCACTTTATTCAAATCAAGTTTTCCTGATCATTAAGTTGGTTTAGCTCTTTGACATATAAATGTATATTTTTTGAGTGTTTATATGTACTCGAAAAATATTACATCTTTTAGATAACAGTTCATTTTTAATCCTTTGCAATGAATGACAGCTTAAGGACGTCCAAGTATTTATTTAAAGTGTTTAGGCAAGTCATATTACAGCTTTCATGATTATATATTTATCTTTAAACATTTCTTGATATGTAATTTCACTTTTCGTCAAGGTATATGTGCACTGTGAACTACCGACCAATCAGGTTCTATTTATTTTATCGAATATTTCAGTCAGTATTTTTTGTAACAATTAAGGCATTTACTCTTGATTTGGTACATTGTGCATCTCCTGTTATAATGTTGTTGTAATTTGTAAATTTAAGTTTTGTATTTAAAAGTTTTATGTGTTTCAGTTTGTTAGAGAGGACTTTACCACATTTGTCGGGGATATAAGAGACGGATAAAACGGCCAGTACAGAGAGCTGGTGCAGTGCTTTGTAGCATCCGCTTGAATGTGAAGAAAACAAAGGAGATGACTGCAGCTTAAAAACAAAACAAAAAACAGAGACGCAAGACACATCAGATATTGAGTGAGTCCCAATTTTTTCCATATGACTTAAAATATTTTGAATAATAGAAAATGTCATGGAATGTTTAATTCTGTCTTTAAAACTCATGCAGGACAGGACTTGCAGGACTTAAGGTGTTTTGGCCATTATAAGATTTCAGTACAGCAGTTAACTATACAACTATACAAATAAATGTTTTATTTTTAAGCGTACAGTTTAATGTATCACTAGGTGCATATCTGCAAATTTCAATAGCTGTAAAGCAAGTTTCTGTCTAAATAGACTACCAGCTTCACAGGTTCAACTTTAGCCTCTGTGAGTCTCCATTTTTTTAATAAAACAACCATTGCAGCGAGAGGAGTTGAAGGCAGGTCAAAACTGTTGGGGCTCTAAGAAAGTGACAGAAATTGACCATATATACAAATTCCCAGGGATGTGGGAGAAACAGGGCAAAAACATATTTGTCTATCAGTTGCATTTTGAATATGTTATATATGGCTTTAATCATTGTGAAGTCAATAGGTATTTGACATCGCTGTGAACTGAGATATGCTGTCTGGCCATCTGCATAGAGTATAATGTGCAATACCACAGTGGTTTCTGCATGATACATCTCAAATTAAAGTTTTTGCTACACACAGACCTTAAATAAGTGGGCAGATACCAAAAAAATATATAATAACAATAATTTGAGTCAAGATAAAACAGATTACTGTCTTCAGGAGCTGTGAAATTTGATAATAAAGCAAAAACCAAAGTATGCTTTAGATTAATTTATGAAAGCTCACATTAATGATGAAGATAGAGTGACTTTGGGTTTTAAAATGACTTGTGCTGTATAAACCCTTTTTTTAAGGTTTACTCAATAGATTAATGGATCAATGGGTGAATTAAGTCATAAACTAAAAACCTGAATAAGATTTAATGTTCTTAGGTGTGATGACAGAAAACTATGTGGTGTTGCGCCGACCTGATACATTGCATACAAAATATGGATGCAGGTATAAACTGAGGGCTGAGCTTCTGCTTTCGTTCTGGCATATATTGATGCACGAGCAGGGAGGGTTGCTGGGTATCATCATTTGTTTTGCTTATCTTGTTTTCAGGTTATTTAATTTGCTGAAATCTATGCGAGGTGCCTCTCGGGGAGGAAGTCCAATTATGGGAAATCTAAAATGTATCCCTGGAGATCAACAGCCCTTATAAATTCAAATTTGTCCAATGTCAGCCATTTATGAGTGAATTTTATAAGATAAAATGGATGATGTGCTTGATCCCATAGATTATTGAGGATTAATGTTTCTGACAAGCTAATAATCTGACTCATTCATTTTAAAATTGCATGTGTCTGTGTATTTTATAACAGTCATCTTGAAGCAGTAAAAGATGGTCTGTTGTTTGTTTTCAAAGCTGCCAGCTAACAAAAGGCTGCACAAGGCATGAAGGCTTCATACAAACACACGCCCAGTCACTTTTTTTGAATGCTTCTTTGACTGGGTGTGAAAATACTATTATTTTAAATCACTTTCCTTGAAGTTTGCCCTAAACCAAAGCAAACGCTAACCCCCTTATTTGCTCGTGGGCAGTTGGTTGATGTCCCCCAAAACAAGACAACCTCCCATATTTTTGTCTTAGGGTGTGAATAATACAAACCTTTACACTTAGCACTACATGACACTAACAGTAAAAAAAAAAAAAAAAAAAACTCATGCTGCTTTTCATTCTCTTTCCACCAAAATCATTCCCCATGCAACACGCTGTGCATCTGTGTGTGGGAGACTGGTGACTCACCCTAGCTCTGCGGGAGAAGACCAAACCTAATCACCAATAGGCCCAAATCAACCTCATCGCCTCAGAGACAAGCCATTATTTTCTTTCTCCATGCTTTATGTTTCCAGCTCCTCTCTGGCTCTCTGGCCATGTCCCTCTCCAAGTAGTTCAATTTTCTCCCCTGCTTTTACAGCTTTCTAACTCATTTCTCTCCCAGCATATCACTCTTTCCATCATTTACCCCAAACAAGTCTTTACCTTTATACTGTTACGTTATCTTTTCATTTTTTTGCTTGTGTTTCTAAGGAAAAACAGTTCCATGGGTTAATAATAGTTGAAACGTAGACATGTCCTCTGTGAATGGGTACAGCTGGCACCTTGCTCATTATCTTGCTACAATTCTTTCATTAGCAAGGTATTTAATTCAGATTCTCCATTGCAGCTCTTCTACACCACTAAAGGCAAACCAGCTGCCAGGCAGGCAAATATAGACAAAGAGTAAAGTCAGTGTTGACTACCTGTTGTGAAAAAATAAATAAAGATGGGCAACCATTGTAAACAGACAGGTGGGTTGGCTGCCCACTTTCCTATTGAATTAACAAATAAATCTGGTTCCCAAGTGATATGCAGCTACTTGTATTTCTGATGGTGAGCGGAACAACCAACACGTATGAAGAGCATAAGCTGATGTTTCGACTTGCATGTGTGATAGGCAGCAGATGTGTAAAACGACACTCAAAGACAGCAAAATCGAACATAGCTTAATGTGGTGAGTCTTCAGGCAAGCTGTAAGGAACCCTATTTCACGGAGAATGGGCAATAATGTCAAAAGGGGAGCAATTACAGAATCAAGCACCTCATGAGGTTTTTCTTTCTCATTTACCTTACTGATTTCTGGCTCTAGCTAGTCTGTTATGTCTTCTCAGAAAACGTTGAGCAATTTTACAGCATACACTAGCTTAGATATGGCTTATTTTGCTTCAGAACATTTGTAGTTATGCATATGAGCTTGCAAATAATTACCCAATTAAGTTGTTCTTTGTGGCAAGTAGGATCTGAACATTTTAGCAAAAAATAAACTTGTGGGTTATACTTTGAAACCAGTTTAACACTGAGATGTTATTCTCCCCATTAGCTAAATAAATAAGAGCACTACAAACAAGGTTCACAGATGTCTTTAAAAACCTGACTTAGTATTTGTTTTAAAAAGATAAAGGTGCTATTATTCTCTTGATTTCTGATTCTCTAATCCAAGAATCTTATCATTCATGCAATGTCTACGCAGTCAGGAGAGATGCATGTCTAAAGTGGTCATTAAGCAGGACGCAAGGATTGCCTATGCATCACAGTGCAACGCAAAAACCATCGCACTTTCTCATGCCTACTGACAATTTAAAGTTAACCATTTAACCTGACAATAGGGACAGTTGCTCAGTTCAGCCATTCCCAGGTTGAACTGGCTGGTGATCAGACATAAAATTAAAAGAAAAATCCAATTAAGCAACAATATTAGAGGAATTAAACATCAGATCGAGTCATTCTGATACGAGTGTCCCCTCCCAATCTGAAAAAGAAAATCATTGAAAAAAGGGGAGTCAGTTGTTTTAACTAAAATAGCAAAAAATAAAGGAAAAAGAGATAGGTGGGTACAAAAATGTGCAAGGAAACAAACAAAAAGTTGGTACAGGATGTCGCCAAATTAACAGATAACTTTCTTGGTGGAGGGACCAAGCAGCAACACTAGAACAGCTTAGCTGGCGCTGTTATCCCAGACTTAGCATAAATGTTTGTTGTTACATGTGTGCTTCTGTGTGTGAGTGTGCCCAGGGCACAGATAATTAAAGGCAATCAGCAATGTTACACCAAATTTGCAGAAATAATTAATCTGCAGCTGAACAGAAAATTACACAAATTTCCTTATTGCAACAACAACAAAAACAAAGGTAGAAAAAGATAATATCTAGCCTAAACTGTAGATCTAGTTGCTTTGTTGTGAATTATTTATTAGCAATTTTAACCACTCAAAACAAATAGAAATAAAGTCAATGATATTGAACATCTTTCTACGGAGTCCCTCTGGTGACGTGGGTAAAAAAAAAAAATTATGTGGCCACGAATTAATAATGCGTTGGAAGAAGATCCTATTCCATGGCCACGACCATGGTAAAGTTAGTTTGAAATTGGATATTGGATATTCAAGCACCGTAGAGGTAGCGGTGTCTCCCTCTTGTGCAGGCCGATGCACGTGGACTGATCGCGGCTTTATTTCTTCGGTTTCTACATCCTCGAAAACACAGTACTTTATTTAGGGACCGTCAATACAACCGAACACTTTTGAGAAACAAAAATGTATAGCTTTCTTGTTATAGCCCCCAATACTTTTCCATGCTTGATTATTAGATTTTAATTGTTCTAACACAATAAATTATTAATTAATGATCCATAAATTGTATCGCTTTGGTTGTTAATTAGCGGAAAAGGACAGCCATAGTAGTGGACCTGTGAAAGAGCGACAGGATAAAGCAAATGGAAGTGGAACCACTCAAGTGCTAAGTACAGGTGCAGTGTTTAGGATTGGGTTGGCATTGTGTCTTTCTTTAGGATTTTAATAATAATCCCAATTTTTGACACCTGATAGCAGTCAGAGAAAACAATATTTTCCCTTCAAACAAATCCAAATCCTTCTACCAGCAGATCAGTAAATTAATTTTAACCAGATTAGTTTTCAGCACACTCTGTAGTCTGGCAATGCATATTTTAATCATTTTCTTCCACAAATCTGTTCAAGGTGTAAAATAAGTCAAACATACCTCTTACTCCATAAAACAAATGAAAACCAAATATCTATTTTGTTTTTTATAAGCTGCATGTTTGATAAAGGTTTATTGAATGATTTTAACTTCTTTGCTTTGCCGTTGCATATTTGTTTACATGCTAAAAGACAATGTTTTCATGCTGCAAAAGCTATCTTGTGTTAAAAATATGGTTTGTTGCTTATTCAATCGCATAAACAGCCTCGCCAAAACAGGGCTGTTGAACATCAACTCGTCCAACCCTGACAGTGATACATTCGACTGTAGGAGGAAGCCAGAGTACCCAGAGAGAACATACACATGCACACAAACTCTATGTGGAAAGACCCTAGGCTAGTATTATTATCCAGAACTTCTTTGTGTAAGAAAGTTTTAGAAATAGAAATTTAGAAATTCTTTGCTGAAAAAAATAAATAAAACTCTGGGAATTTTTCTCATGAAATATGTCACAGATTTCAGAATACTCAAAGTAGGTGTGCAGCTAAAATTACCATCAAATCCAAGCAGATTAACAAAGGCCAGTGTTGTTAGACTGCAAACCTTGGCTTTGGGCCCATCCTACCTCACTAACCCATTAATCTTTTTTGGGGCACCCCTCAAATCATAATGTAAAATACAGTAGGAATATTCTGCTAAGCTTTTCTAAAAAACTGCTTACAATCCTTCTCATTTATTTTGTTTAATAACACATTTAGTTTTTGTATTTGCATCCCTGAGCCATGCAACTGTCGTCTCAGTTATTAGGTGTAATATCATGTAGGTAATGAGGAAACAAACAACAGCTGCGTCAAGTAAGCTGCAGCGGACCAGGAAGCCAACAGTGTATGAACACAATGATATTGTGGCAGATCATTTAACAACCAAAAACATGGGGGGATAGAAGTGGGAGAGGGAAAGCAAAATTAAAACTATAGGATGGAGATCATACAGTTTCCCAGGATGAAGTATGTTGGAAGGTGCAGATCAGAGATGTTATGATTTTCGAAAAAACTTAATTTTAAGACCAGTGAAAAGCTACAAAGTTCTGATAACCCTGCCTTCAATGTGCGATATCAATGGCCTAGATGAGTGGATGGACAAAAAGGAAATAACATATTGAGCTGAGACATAAAATAACAGAGAAATCTTCATAATTTAAAGCAGCTCCATATTAACAAAGGAAGGCTTATAACCTAATGAATTGTAACTTTTTAAAAGAGTCATTAATGCCTGATTCCTTGAAGATATAAAGCAAATGGAAGAAACAATTAGAACCATTATTGTCTCCAATGGAAGGCCAAAGCCTGAAAATAAATGCAAAACACAAGGTAAAAAAAAGGGGATTAGGTATTTCAGATAAATAAATAAGTGTTTTTCATACTTGATCACAGACGAGAAGATTTATCCCTCAACCCAATGTCAGCCTCTCATCAATGAGCAGTTTTCCAGTTTACGAAAAGCACTAAACTTTGAACTGTGATCCAAAACCTCTACAACATAACGTTTCATTAAACCTCGCAATTTCACAAAGTGGTAGTTTAGGGATTTAGAGATAATTTAACTACCTACTGAATGGTAGTTGAATGGTCAGTCAGGGCAGAGACAGCTGCTGGATACCTTTAAGAAAGAAACTGTGATGTAGGATGGAAGCAGTCACTCTTAATGATGAATTGAAAGTATCTGAATCTGTCTTTACTTTCTAAAATTAAAATAAGGTCCCCTAACAACCAGGGGAAATTATGAAGTTACATAAATACAAAACAATTGACAAGATCTCTTAAGGTGTTGAGGGGGAAAACCGAGTGTAACAAAATAATTATAAACAGGCAGGGAATCCGTATTTACTTTGGACAGCTACAGATTTGAGCTAGAGATTTTAATCAATGCAGGGATGTATACAGTATATCATGTTGCACTTGGCAAAAGGGAAGAAAGTTCTCCTTGTATGGACCAAGATGTCCATAAGGTTAGGCCTGCTGCTAAAAATCCAATAATGTACACTTATATGGCTTGTATAACTGTTAAGAAAATACAGCGAAAATGACTTGTGGGTTGACAGAGGTGAAGAAAATGTCACCCAGATTAAGATACACTTGGGGAATGATAGAGATATCAAAGGCATCCTGGGTTTTTGGGCTTTCTGTAGAAACAAGATTTTCTCTGAGGGTTGGTCTCGGTTAGGCATCTCAGTGACATAGAGAACTCAAACTAAAGGTCTGTTTGTTCAGTCACTATAGGGATATGACATTTACCAAGTGATAATCCTTGATTAGAGGCAATTTAAGTTAAAATTTAGTAAATAAAAAAAATTATTTTGTGAATGATTGCATGCGGGAATATTAAAAATGACCAAGGTTTGTGGACTTATTTATATTTCAGAGGCTTGTTTATACTGATTAGTTGTGGTAGAACAACCTGAACGATTTGCTGCTTTTATTAAAATGTTTGCATTATAACAGCAGAAAGACTATTTACTTGATCAAGTGATTCGTGGCAAAGCTTTCCTACTGCTTCCTCTTGGTCGCTGTTAAGGTTATTCAGCCTCAAGGATTTCAAAGAGTTGTCTCAGAAGTAGAGCGCAGAATTTTGGTTTCCTTCTAGGATGATTGAAGGAGTTGTACCAGAGCTGAGGTAGGTGATGGTGGATTGGCAGGTAGGCATGTTGTAAGCTGAAAAGGGTGTCAGACTTTAGATCCCACTGGCATGCACAGTGATAGAGGGAAAAGTGGGGGGAAAAAAGCCCACAGAGTATAAACAGAGCAGTAATGAGGAGATGAGCAACAGCTGCACCAGGTAAGCTATCAAGGACCAGGAAGTAGCAAGTACACACAGAGAAAGAGACAGATAAGAAACTAACAGACACATAATGAAGAGGAAGGAGATGAGACAAGAGGAGAGCCACACCCTGTCAGCTAGAATCACCACAGCTTGGAGATGTCAAAGATTTCATTTAAAATACTGCTTTGCTTTGCTATAAGCATTAGTCTGCATTTATTTCTTGACTGGTGTTTTATTAGCAGGAAAATAAACTAATTTCATAACATTAATAAATCACTGGAATTTAACAGCTTGCTGTATGAGAGATTGTATGCTCATCCATCTATTAATCCATCCATCATAAGATTATGTTTGTAATTTTAATAAAGTATCTTATTATGGGTTTTCAAATAAGTCCTTACTACTATTTGAAGTGTGAGGGAAAACATTTGCGTCTTTAAACCCTTCCCCCCCCCCTTTAAACTAGCAAGAGAAGCCTGTCTTACATCTTTTGATTTTGTTCAAACAAAATTCAACTCTCCTCTATGTTTTCATTTTACCTTCTTGGGCGTTGCCGTCAGTTTGACAGTTCTTTCCTCCCTTTGTATAAAAAGTGACAAATCATTCAAAGTCACACAACAAAAATAAACAAAGGTGTTTTTAGGTACCTTGTGTCCTTGGAGATTTTTGGCACCTGTTTAATCTTTGCTTGGTTGAGAGGGAACGAGTGTTTTAAAGGGCAACAGCTGACGTCGGAAGTAAAAATAAAAAATGTGAAGCTCGCAGAATACATTGTCAACATGCAGACAGCGTATTCAGTAAGTGGACACAGCAAACATTTTTAAGATGCAGCTTCAGTCAGATAGGACCCTTAATGCAAGATTCTGAAGCAGAAAACTTACATTGTTAAATCTGGTACTGACAGCACCTTGCTGTAGAAGATCTTTCTGCAAAGGATTTGAGAATGGAATGGAAAAGTACCTTCAAACTGAAAAATAATCCTAAACATTCAGCTGGATCTGCAAGGGAACAGATAAGATCAACTGTTATTTATGTGGGCTATCGCAAGAGCCTCTGAAAAGTAGTCAACATTGTTTTTCCAATGTGCTTCACAAGGTTAGAAAACAGAAATGCTAACAAGTATTGCCATGAATGTAACCTTTGCTGCTTTTATAAATCCCCTTTGTGTGTTTTTTTAATGTGTTTTATTAAAACAAAATAAAAAAATCCAACAAGCTAAATTCAAATAGTGGCTTGTGTCACATAAGATGCTTTATGAAAAAATAAACTCTAAGAATCAGTTTACAATAAACATTCATCATCAGAGCTCAAATTCTGCTTTCTTCCCACCTTAACAAATGGTTATGGTTAAATCTGTGCTAATCCTGTGAGGATGTATGGCTGTTGCTCAGCCGGCATGACCTTCTCTCATCGTCTCCGCTGTTCTTCTTCCTTTGTCTACGTATTTTGGCAGGTCTCCTGCATTTTGCCTGAACAAAGAGCCAATCCAAAAAAACATCCTCCTAAGCATCGCCCCCTGTGGTTCTCCTCTCATCCCATATTCCTTCTATCTTCCTCCACCCTCCTTCTGCTTTTCCTGATTGACTTTTTCATCTTACTATTTTGTATTGTGTGGTCTTTCTACATTTGTTCTCAAATCTCTACCGTTTCACTTAAAGGTAGCATTATTGGATTTTACTTTTAATATACTGCTACTTTCATAATCGTCTCAGGTAATCTGTCCATTTTTCCTTTTGTGTCAAGTAGTAATGCATAGCTGATCAGAACATAAACAATTGTCCTCTTCTCCACAAGGATGTCTGAAACATGTTTTTTTTATCTGCTTTTGAGCTTAAACATCAATAGATGTTTCATACATACAATACAATCAGCTTTTTCAGGTAGTTCAATTGCAAACACAATAGAACGTTAAGAATAAGTATGCACCAACTGAAAGGTATGAACATTTTTAAGTGTGTGATATACAAGTGTCTTCAAGCTTTCCTAGTTTTGGTATATGCGTGGTTCATCCGTCATTAGGCTCGATCAAGCTGTGCGTCCATGTGTGTGAGTTTTTATTAGAGTGAGCGATTGCCAGTGCTAGACTAAAATCTGTGTGTACGTGTCAACCTCACTTCTACATTCTAATCTACGCTTCTATCCCATCACCTCCCTCACTGTAACATCCGACATGAGTTGTCCCTCCTGAGGTATCATTACCTCCTCCACCTGGCACCCCCCTCTATGTGAGTTATCAGACCAAGCTTTTCTTCATTCCTCCATCAAACCTGCCCTTTCAGATATCTGACGTCACAGAGAGTACAAACACACATGCACACACACTTACCAAACAGGGCACTGGGACATGCTTCCTTGCAGAGGAACAAAGGACAAAAGAGATGAATTTGACATTGCTGCACAGCTGTTGCACCACTATTATTAACACTGAGCTGATATGCTGCCCCTAACAACTGGGGAATTTATAAATGAACAAAAACAAGCACAATGCTTAAGTGAAACAGATAGATTACTTTCTCTCTCATACACACACACACACACATATATATATATATATATATATATATATATATATATATATATATATATATATATATATATATATATATATATA
>JAVLVB010000935.1:2455972-2470884 GCA_032876305.1 Orestias chungarensis
CTGAAGATGTAAAACTCTACTATGTGCACAGGCTGAATGTTGTCAGCTATTACAGGGCAGCAAAAGAAGACACTCTGTTCCTAATGAACTAACATGGTTGTACTTGAGGTCATAATTACCCTTGAATACACTCTAAAACAAAGAAACTAAATCCTACTTGTTTTCTGTCTAAAACTTAGAGATGTTTGCTTGGCTTGTTCTCTGCCTTGTGAGAAGTCTTCATAAATGTCAGACAGCAAGTCTGAGGCCACAATCTCTTTGACACTCAATTCCAACTCCATTAGACCTTGTTTCTACCCGTCTGTGTGTGCTGCTGTCGATTAACTCTGCTCTGTCTGCCTGACCATCACATTGCCTGTATATTTTCCTCCATCTGGGCAACCAAGCAAAACCCAAAGCCACTCGGTAGCGAGACTCCACAGGAGAGCTACTGTTCACAAAACATCTCAGCAAAGTCAGAATAAGAACTTAAACTTCTCCTATGCTCCCTTGATATGTGACTATAAAGATAACTGAGGTCATGTGTGGAAATTTTTCCACTCTGCACATAACAGATAACTAAAGGAAATAATGTCTGGATCACAGGGTTATTTTAAAATCAAATATGTGGATTAACCACATCTTGAGTTTGCCCATATTAATGTTTGAGTTGGCAATTCAAACATCACTGTTTACCCCTTCATATTATAAAATGAAAAGGAGAGTTCAAATAAAATGTACTATGATAATTACTATCTAACAATGATGAATGATTGTTTACAATAGAAAAAAAGCACTGGCAGCTATTATAAACACATATCTAATCTGATCAAACCTTATTTTTAAAGCACATTAAAGGATATATGAACAAATAGACTAAAACACATTAAAAAACATACATGAATTAATGATTAAACAGGCAAAGCTAAAAGTAGGAAAGTTGAAAATAAAAGAATACTTAATCATAATTAATAAACAAAAAACAGCAAGTTGTAAGTAAACTAAATAAACTTACAATGGCAAGAAAGTTAGCAATTAACATTATAGTTAGTCTTTTGCCATTCAGGTTTAAATGTATACTTCACACACAAATAAAATTGTGTGTTCAAAGTGAACACAGAAATATAGGCTAGGACAGGTTTTTTGGCAACTCTAACTTGTCAAAAATTCTTAACCCCTTAATTTATATGAATTTGTACAAAACAATAAATATTTGCA
Source organism: Orestias chungarensis (assembly GCA_032876305.1). Classification (NCBI taxonomy): domain Eukaryota; kingdom Metazoa; phylum Chordata; class Actinopteri; order Cyprinodontiformes; family Cyprinodontidae; genus Orestias; species Orestias chungarensis. Next base: position 2,457,170 of record JAVLVB010000935.1, read on the forward strand.
AAGTCAGATTTATTATGCAGGTTAATCATTTTAACATTAGCATTTAATTTTTTATATTCAACAAACTTTAAATCTCAACTGATGATTGTCTCAAAACAGACTTTGAAATGAAGCTAATTGGCATCACTTTTGTAAAAGGGGTTAAATGTGTCCATATTTTACTGCACAACCCATATTCTTATCAAATATAACACCTCCTCCTAATTTAAATTAATTCATTCAGAGGTAATACATAAATAAATAAATAAATAGCTAAATAAATCATTGCAATCCTTTTCTGCTGTAGAGAGAATCAGGGATGCTGTGGACCTGTTTCTTTTCATAAGCTCCCGATGGAACTTTAGATCAAGGAAAGATTGTGATCAAAGAAATGGTCACACATCTCTCTCTTTATCACTGTACTTTGCAAGATGGTATAAGACATTACAAAGAGGGCTACAATCAACAAACTAAACAGGAAAGCTACCAAAGTTTGCGCCCCAAATGCTTTTGTGAAAACAAAATTACAAAATCCTAAGACTAAATAGATGTAAAAATACATACATGTGCGTTCTACTTCCATTCATTTGTCTGGGAAAAAAGTTATTGAAAAAAAAAAGAGTGTTGAAACATCTGATTTATGTACATTTTTAAAGGATGGGGAAAAAAATCACCCTAAAAAATATGGCACCTGCCTAAAAGCAAACTCTTTCACAGTGTGAAATGTTGGACCCTGATTATGGGATGAACAGACAATTGGGCAGATAAAGTGTTTTTACAGCTCATTTTATATCTTGCTTAAAGCATCTTTGTAATTTAAAATTCACAGATTTTTTTTTAAAACACCTCATAGAGCTGCAGAAAGAAAGTCAGAGTGTGCTGAAAACAAGTAGAAACCAATATGGTCTAAAGATTCACCTTTACTCTTTTTGCCAAAAACAAATACATTGTTAACAGAGGAGCAATGTGTTTTAAACAAAAACACACTTAACACATCTCCCCTTGCTGCCATCAAGATCTGAACTGATATAAGGTGAGTGTTAGTAAAATAAAACATTATTAACTGTTTTAAGATTCTTGTTTATATGGTGATTTTTAATAAGTCTTGGGATTCTTTAAAATCTAATTTATTTACAAGAGTTCAGCTCCAACCTGCCAGTCTATCAGTCACACAGGCACATCTTTCATTAAAAGATATACAGCATCTCAAATACTAAATCCCAATAGCTAAAGACAAGTACTTTTGTTTTAACTTTGCTAAAGCAGTAAGACAAAATCAATTTCCAAAATACTTGTCAAACATGGTTTTTATCCAATGAAACCAGATAGTGCTACTGGCTGCATGAAGACTAAAGGTAGATTAAACACTGACCTCTCTCTCTTTAAGAGCACAGTGACTTAAGGTTGTCTGTTTGTTTTTATCTTTTTCATTAATAACACTGATAGATTCCAAATCGTATACCTTTGGAACGTAACATCATGAAAAAGTATTTATAAAATTACAGATTTTCTTTAGTTTCAGAGCATTTATAATTTTTTGGGCTACTCTTGGTCCTAGAAACTGCAAAGCATTTCCTATAGCTGGCAGTCCTTTGAATTGCTGTGCATTAAGTTTAAATCACAATTCTTTGCACAGCATGTTGAAATAAGTCCCACTTTACTTTTTTAGGCATATTTGCAGTCTTGTCGCAGCATTTGGATTAAACTATAAAGCTTGACTTGGCTACTTCCTGTTTTATGTTTTAATCTATTCAGAGGGGAGCTTCTTGCTGTATCTATGGTCATTGTCCTGCTGCATCATCCTAGTGTGCTTAGGTTAAAGCTACAAACTGATCATTGTACATTCTTCCCATTACACAATCATTTACGATTTTGTTCCAGAGAGCAAAGTTCCAGGTCCCGTAAAAGCAAAGCTGCCCCAAATCAGCACCAATATACATGCACCAGTTACAACAAGGCACAGACCCACTAAAAAACTTTAAATTATAGCTAATAAGTCAGAATGTCTTTGTGATCGTCAGCGTGTAATCATGCAAATATGGAAAGGTCTTTTGTCCTCTCTAACTTTCTTAAGGATGTTGTTTTTTACAAGAGTGTTTCTTATTGCTAATATATTTTATGACTTTTTACGTTTTTTGTTTTCTTGAACTGATGCAATAAGGCTGTAGGACATCAGTAGCTAACACCGGATAAAAACGAGCATAGCTACACATGCTGAAACACAGATTGGGAAGCACAGAAAAGAAAGAAAATTTTACAGGAAAAATAATGGCATTACTATGGTATTATCAGCATCAAATGAAAACTGCAAAATTGTGCAGCCCTAGTAAATACTTCCTTAAATAATGAAAGTGAGGGCTTTAATGTTTTAGTGATGAACTCTTACAGGTAACTTTAGGAGACAAGGAACATTCACCACTGTTCACAAACAGGTGTTGATCACAGTCAACTTATGATTGGAGAATGGAGGCTACTACGTTTTTCAGATACCACCAGGATCGCTCGACTTGCTGTTTTCCTTTAATAAATTAAAATCGAATTTCAAAATTTAATTTAGTCTGTTTTTCAGATCAGCTGACAACTTTAAATGTGGCAAACTAGCAAAAAAAAGAAATAGGGGGTTAATAATTCCTGAAAATGCTGTGACAATAAACTTGATTAAACCTTTAAACATATACGGATCCATCCAACACATTTTCCTTGAACATGTTAAACTAGTCTCACTGCCAGGCATTACTCACGTGGTGAAGGCAGGGTTGTATTTGGCCCCAAGGTAGTACGAGTAGAGGTTGAACATCCCAATCATGAAGGCTACAAACACCATGATGAAGATGACCATGAACTTAAAAATGTCTTTGACCGTCCGTCCCAAAGAGATCTGCAGTGGCCCAAAGCTCTCATTTGCTGGCAAGATGTAGGCGATGCGTGAGAAACTCAGCACCACTGCAATAGCGTACAAACCCTCTGAGATGATCTGAGGGTCAGAGGGGCGCCACTTGTTCCTGGCTGAAAGAGAAAGGCAGAAAGTTTTTTACGTTACAGGCGGCAAGGGATTTAAAGTAAGTTTTTTTACCTTTATACACATTTTTTTAAAGGAGTAAGACCTCTTGCAAACCTTCTAAAATTATGTTTTTGAGTAGCTTCCTATTATAAAAGCCTTTTAAGGTTTTGTAGTTTCTGGCTGCTTATTCTTCCATGACAACAAGTTGTTTAGTGTTTTTGAACAGTAAATAAGAAAGGAAGAAATGGCAAAACTAAAGGCAACCATTATAAATTAAAATCTAAATGGCAGTGTTTTAGTTAAGCAGTTTCCAACTCAGTTCAACTTTTGGATATCTGAAACATAAACCTACCCTAAATAAGGGTTTGCACCCAAAAAATAATATACATTATTAAAATTATTTAAACAAAAATATTACATACAATTATTTACACCCTGCTCAGTCATTGCATGCTTGAAAGTTTTTTTTAGGTGTAATTTAGGTTGATTAAGAGATGATTTGAACTACATAAAAATAACAAGAAAAAAAAGAATTAAAATGAATAAAAGAGGCTAAGTAAATGTTACTTATAACTGCATCATAACTTCATAGTCTTATTCAGTAAAAACAAAAATTCAAGCAACAGGGGAAAACTCAAGCATTCTGCATAGCATTAAATTGTCTAAAAGCTAGTTTGAGAGTATTTCTAGCACTTTATCCCCTTGTTACTGGTTCCTGCAATGACATGCATTAGCTATGGCTCAATGTTCCTTAGGGCCACAAGCCGCAAAGCAGATAAGTTTAAATTTAAATCAAACATGATGTACTTTTTCCCTTATTTTTGTACCATTTTGTAGATATGCTCATGAATGTCTTTTAAAAAGTGTTTCTGGTTACAGAAAGGCAAGATAAAGTATTTTAAATTTAACAGAGTGAGGGCAGCAGGATGAAAAGCAATTAGGATAAGCTGGGAAGCAAGTGTGTTAAGAATAATTGTAAACCTTCAAACTTACAATTGTTGAAGGAACAACACTGCAGCTGGATTGAAACATTACAATTACCATTTTATTGTGTCTGTTGATGTGTATTTAGGAAAGTATTTTGTCTTGACAAAGTCCAACCAGCAGGTGGAAGCACTGGTAAAGTCTCTCTTGTGTGCAGATAAGTCCAATTAAATGCAGCCTCTGGCAGGTCTTTATACCACAAATAATAATATAGTGCTGAAGTGCATAAAGTATTTGGTAAGCATTTACACTGATATTTGCTTCTTCACATAAATTTGAGTAGCATTCTACTATCACATCCCAGATCACTATTTAGAATTAATTACTACCAGGTTGTTGATCAAATCACAAGCAGACCACACTATGCGTTTCAGGAGACACCTGGCTTGTCATGTTCTCCATGTTAAGTATCAAGTAAAATCCATATCATTTTGCCGTGCACAAGTGCACGTATAACACTTTCCTAATACACACCTGGCAGCATCCCAAAAGCTGATTGCCACCCCACTAATTTCAACCATCGTTTGGATCTGCCTCTACGTTTCAACATAATGCCAAAGGTGGATTCCTGATAAATTATGTACCAAATTTTACACACAAACAAATACTGCAACTACGGTCTCCTCATTATGTTGCTGGTGCTCTCCTCTTCCCATTTAGAATGATCCACCAGGAGTTCATGTCTGTGGTTTCAAACATTGTAGAGAGACAGCAAAATCTGAGAGACGACATAACATTTCGTGCCCCTCACAGCATATTTTACCATATCATCTCCAAGCCTGTAAGGGAAAGTGATTACATCTAGAGACAATTTCTGGGTAAAGAAAGTTCACTGCCTGATTCCTTTGCAGTTACTCATATTGAGAATAGCCCGGGATTATGAAGATACAGCAGTTTTACATTGGAACAGGCAGTGCTTTAAAGGCTATGAGCTTAAACGGCCCCATCTTTAAAATGCTTCATGTTCATTTACAAAACCACTATGCCAAAATGGTTACAATAAGATCAATTTCCTGTAACTGTAGCTACACATGCATTGCCTTTCACTGTGAAACAGTACTTTTGTAGATGTGTCCTTACTTTCACCTTGGATAAATTTGCTTGAAGGAATTACCTTAAATTTGGCCATTTATGTGTTATGTATAATGACCAGATTCATATATACTCATGGGTACAAACTAGGCTGATGTTCAGGGATAGAGCTGAGGTTTTCCTGAATTTGTGAAATTTACAGGTCTAATTTTATATTAGTCGGGGATTGGCACAATAAATAAGATTCCCTAAAGGGTTTTTAAACTGAAATGAAAACATGCTATATATCTTAATAGAAGAGTTACAACAAAGGACGACAGCACCTGTCATCAAAGCTCAGAAGTGAGCTACCAATTACTAAAGACAAGCTTTTCTTATATTACTGTTTTGTTTTGAAAGTATATTAAATATTTACCATAAGTGAAGTAAGCTACTTCATCAGGAAGTGAGGCATTGGTTAGGTCCTCATCTGGTACATGCATATCTACATACTGCTGAGCTTTAGACGCCTTCAGGAACGCCATGAGGCGTGCTGTGAAGGAAGCCACAAAAATGGACAACATTCCAAAGTCCAGAACATTCCAAAGGTGCATGATGTATTCCCTGGGCCCGTCGCTCCAAATCTCCTTACATTCTGACCAAATCATACCTGAAGGAGAAGAAAAATGTTTTAGTCAACATCAATAGTTGCCAATAAATCCTTTTAGTGCTGCACACATATAAAGAAAGAAGGATTCTTAGTAAACCGCAAACTAAAATTTTCCATCGAATAAAACCACGTAAGAGATGCCATTTGATCCTCAGGTGTATACAAAGCCCCCCATACATCTCTGAAAGCCAAATTGTTCACAGGGAACCCATTATGTTCCTCTCCAGACGGAGGCAAATAAGAGGAAAATTACCTTTTGAAAAGGAAACCCTGATCGGCGGCATCTCTTTTACAATTACTGAATGTACAAAAGCATGGTTGTGAATGAAATTATGCAAAAACTAAACCAAAAACCTTTGTGCACATTCATACACATGTTTAGCTCTTTTTTTTTTATCTGAAGAGGGACGTCACACTGACTTTCTTTTGTTAATTTATTCAACTTCTTCCTTTGGGGTAAGGACTTTGGACCCCTAAGGAGAACTGGGTTCTCACAACCTCATTTTTTGTTGGAAAAATAAGTATTACAACTTGAGAAATTTTAAAACATACAAAGATATTCAGAGTGGCACACAATTGCACAAGCAGCTGCTGCCAAAGATGACCATGTAAGCAGGATAAATTGATGCTATTACACATAAGCAAATAAAAGCTGGACCATATGAGCACCAACATGGACAAACCACAATCATAATGAGGTTATGTGAGAATAAACGGGAGGAAGATGGGAAGCAGCTGATGTCTGACAGATATTGCCATGGGCTATTTATCCTTTGAGTTTGTCTCTGTCACCTGCCTCTATTTTTATGTTTCCTCATGCCTGTCTTTTTGTAAGTTACATGGTCCATACTTATACACTCTTTTTTATCTTTCTCCTTTAGCCACTTCAAACTTTACCTTTATTTCTTCTATTCTCCAGCTCTCTGTATATTTCCCTAGCTCACCATCTTGGGTCAACCTGTAACTGTCCCCCCAGCCGATCATTAAGATGCAGAATGTATAGAGCTTGAACAAGTCAGAATGGTGCTGAATCCAAGCTGAAGCTAACCTCTGTTTGATCTGTGAAAGATGAAAGAGTATAATTGGTTGTGCAAATATAACCTTAGCTTTTATCTACTTGGCTGGTGTGATGCTGTATGACACTTTCATTATCCAATATATAAAAGTTTGGCATAAACGTGTCTGACCCTGAAGACACCTGTACTCATTTACAAAGGATGCATGTTCAGCTGACTTTTTTGCTGCCTTGAAGATAATGTACTCTCCAGCTTTGCATGCTGTTCTTTTAATGCCTTAAGAAGTTTGTCAAAAAATGATTGACGAACAAGCAGCAATTATTAGGAAAATGGTTTTTTTTATCACAATATTTAAAAACTAACACTTGAATTTTTCCATCTAAAATTCAATTCAAAAATACTTTATTCATCCCAAAGGCAAATATAATCAATTATAAGAGTATGGTACACCATCCCTTAACCAACAGGCCTTGCTACTGTTAATCAGAGAAGTAGACAAGAGGCTCCTAGTAACTCTGAAGGAGCTGCAGTCACAGGTCATGTGGGAGAACCTTTTGACAGGACAACTACTATTGGTACACTCCACTGATGTAGCCTTTCTCCTAGAGTGGCAGGTAGAAAGTTGTAGCTATGTAGGACAAATGTGACGAGCCATGAGTGAAGACGAGCCATGGGTAAAGCAGAAACTAGTCGCTTGGTAACAAGTGCAAAAAAAAAAAAAAAATTTGCGAAATATACTTGTTGGTTTCATTAAAAACCATATCATGCTTTGAATAGCAGTTTTCAATTGTGTGAAAATGGTAAACTGTGTGTTTAAATTCAGCTTCTGTTTATGGATTTTGTAAGATTTAGTACAGAGTAGTAATGAGGAGAATTCTCCACACTGTGCAAAGCAGACCTTCTCCAGAGTACAATATGCTGATGGATTTTTAAGCGGCCGAAAGAGAGTGTTAGGTGATTGTTTTTGATTTTTTTTTTTTTTTTTAGAACACAGTTCCAGACAGCTTGAAGTCAAGATTAGAGACAGCAAGGAGAAGTAAAAGAAGAATGTGGAGAGAAAACTATATTGGAACAATTTCAAAGATGAACAATATCAGAGAGGAAAAAGATCACAGGCTACTAGAAAAAGTAGGATCAGATATATGGAAGTCTGGACAAAAAAAATGATTTGAAAACATTCTCCAATAGATTCACTTCAGAAATAATAAGCTTAACATCCACCTTTCCTGACAACCCACCCTCCTCTGACCAACAGCTTTGCTTTTACACTTCTGATGTTTCATTTTCTATATCTCTCTGGACTCTTCTGGTTCTGGCACTGCGAGAATTATGTTCTTTGATTCATCCACTGCATTTATCACAAGTCCGCCTGATTTACCCACAAACTTAAGAAGATTAAACTTAACAATCACCTGGATCAATAAAAAAAAAGACCAGTTTGTAAGAAAGGAAGATTTTGGGTCTTCAGCACAGGGGATTCACAGGGGGAATTGTACCCTAACATTTTATTTTTAGTCTTTGTTTTTCAAAATTGCAAAAGTCCTGTTGTCTGCAGAAATATTCAGGTGATTCAGTCAAGGTGTCGTGTCAGACAAAGACACTAAACTGAGTACAAAGACCTGGAAGACTACTTTGTGGGATGCTGTGGAGACAATAACCTTCAACTAAAATGTGAATAAAAACAAAGAGTATTATTTTAGATTTCAAAAGAAACATGGTCACGTTAAGCTCTATTTGCATTGGGGGGAAAAAAGTGGCGATGAAGGAGTATAAAATCTCGATTTCCACCTGAACAACGGTGTGAATGTAATGGTGAAGACATCTACAAGAAAGTACGGAAAAAACTGAACTTCTTGAGAAATTTCAAGGTTTGCAGCTTTTTTTTGGGTAGCAGAGGCTCAACAACCTAATGAAAAAGATCGATTATCTTGTGAAGATGTCTGTGGAACCACTGAAGATTAAGCATTTACCAGAAAATCAAGAAAATTACTAATCATTGCCTTCACAAGACAACAGGTTGTCTTCACTTAGAGATTTGTTAGAGATTTGTTCCTGGTGTTGTCATGGTTATTAGTATATCCCGGAACAAACCATCCTTACAGTGTTCCATGTGCCGTTGGTTTCTTATCTTCTTTAAACTGCAAAACTGGTTAAAACTGGTGGATGCAAGCATGAAGAGCTGTGCTGGTCTGTCATAGAATATCCAAATAAATTGTACTGAAGTTGTGGTTTTAATAAAAAAAAATATTTTTGCGGGAACGAAGTGATTAAAAAAAATCTAAAATATTCTACAACTTTGTGTGTTCATGCTTTGTTTGACTCACCCAACACCCACTTCATGATCAACATCTCTGTCCACGAGAACTGTGTGGTTTTGACCCTGAACAACTGTCGGGGGTGGTCTGTAATGGTCTCGTTAGGTAGGTTCTTGACTCCCTCAAAGCGGTCCGAAGCATTGACAACCAGAAGGCCCAGAAAGAGGGTGAAGGACACAGCATGAGCCACGAACTTCATGAAGGGACTGCGTAGAATTTGACCAAGCTGAGGTGAAAAATAACAGGATTTAGGTACAGGATGTATGTGTTTATATCTTTGGAGATATTGTTAAATGTTTTAAAAAGGCGATGGTAATTATTTTAAAATCCCTTGTGTTCCTTAGGAGTTATTCTGGTTTCCCAGTGTATTTTATACAACAGTATAAGTGGTTGGAAAGATTAGTTAAAGAGTATCCTTTAATCCACAAAACACTGTAGCATTTCTCTACCTTTCTACATGGTAAAAACTAATCCAATAAAACCCCAAAGATAAATTATCAAAAACGTTGGACATTTTTCCCCCCTAGTTCTAACAGAAATTCATGGTGGACTGCCCTACCACCAGTCTTAGTGAATTTCTGTTTTTGAAGAATTAAAACTTGAGTCAAACATAACATCTGTTTCTTTTTACGGAGGTAACTCATTCTCTCTGAAGAGTTATACAAATCTTGGTCCTTAGAGATGAAATGATGGAAAGCGGCACTACAAACCCATCTTAGCATGAAAACAGCAGCTGTTCTAATTCAATGATCCATTTTCCAAGCTACATAATGCGAGAGTAACTCACTGACAAGCAATCAACAGTTAACAGAAAAGCACCATATGGATAAAAGGAAAGGCTGCAAGGTACTGAGTAAAAAGTGTTAATAAAATACCACAAGGGTTACACCACAGTAAGTCAAAACTTACAAATACACACATGCCCACAGTAGCAGCCACATACACATCTCGGAGATCTCAACATTTGCCAATCTCAGAACCTGCTGTGTTCTATATTAACAACCTACAGGACACCTCTACTTGCAATATTCAGAGTAACACATTAGAGGTGAATGAAGGCAACACACAGATCAAGCAGGTAAAGGTTGCCTCCTCATTTTTAACCTTGTAAAAATTAAAGATCTAACCTCCTTCATTTTACTTTGCTGACTTGCTGTATTAAAGAGACTGGTCCAGCTTTGCTCTCAACCTCAAAATATGGTCAGCTCTGATCTAGCTTTTTTTTATAAAGTTCTCATATACGTGTTGCTCCTGCAGGCAGCAGCAAAATCATAACTGGGTTAAATAGAAGTTACAGTGTGAAATTTTGAAATTATGGAGCCACAATGAAGCTTTAATGTTCTCAGACTTAGCAAGTGGTACTTGACCCTGCACTGACTGTAGCATAAAATAAATTTAGCATATATTTTATGGACATAAATGTTTTACACTTAAATTTGAATATTGCAGTGCCAACACACCCTAACGCACGGTGTGCACACAGATATCTGCGGTTAATAACTTCCAGTTTTTGTAATACTGACCAAGATAATGCACTTCCTAATGGGTGATGTGCCTAAGGGTACATAAAAAGTATGTTATAGTAATGCTTTGAGCTTTTGTTCCCATACTGCATTGATTTAAATGTTTTGCCTACTTCATGTTGGAAAATTTCTGCTTAGGTTATTTATTTTTTCTACAACTATTTCAGTAATCAGGCCTATGATGTGGCTAATGAAATATAATTTCAATATCTAAACAAATTTTAAATTCCTAAACATGGGGAAATAACATTTTCAAATGGAGTCAGATCTATTTGTGTGGATTTATTCCCCCCTTAATAATTGAACTCATATTTGGAAAATCTAGTCAGGATTCATTTTTTAGATAAATCGATCTTGATAAATCAAAAACATAGAGTTCTGTATTGTGTGAAATACCATCTCAAGCAAATAGTGTAGCCTTTCTTTCCAGACAAACCTTTAATTTCTTACTGTTGGTCCTTTGAAATTCCTAAGGAATATAAATTACCTTAAAACGATTCCTTCCCTGGTAGCAAACTAATCCACACTAAGTGCCCGCCTAAAATTAGGTTTTATTAAAGATGTGCTTAACGTGAAGCACATTACAGTGACTTTGCTAAGTTCTATTGTTATGTGTTTTGGGTAATTCACAGTTCTTAATCTGATATACTGATTGCAGGGCTAAAACTTGTAATAACTGAATAAATATAATTTTGTTCACATAAAGTGATTGGCAAAGCCTTAGTTGTAGTTTGAGTCAGTTACAATTCCAACAGATTATTTAATAAATTGGATAACCATTTAATCCATGTAAAAAAAAGAATATTGTTGCATAATCAAAAACACAAATTATAACCAGTGAGTGAGTATTTCTGTATTTCTGTGAATGCCAAGAACAAAGATGAATCAACTTTTTACAAATATTTACCTTATGCTAAAAAGCTAATGCGAATTATGTGGTGTAAATGTACATGTTTTAGATATATCACAAATACCAAGCTGTTTGCAAATGGCAGCATATCATTGATTTTGTTTGCTTTTATATTCATTATAAACAAAGGCTTTCTAACAACAACTGTTGTGCAGTTCTGTTTTAGGATAAAAACTGAAAATCCTCCATAATTCCAGAATAACCTATTTTTATTTAGTCTATGTTCTTCACGGACACTAAGCCAGTCTAATTAGCCAAACAGAGACCGAGTTAATCCTTAACAAAACACCTAAGGCTTGTCTCTGGAGGCCTCGAACAGTTCAACATAGAAGTTCCTCCTAAAACTACATTCATTTAAAGTCTAGATCTTATTGGCTGCTTTCTGTGTATACAATCAATATTTTCATAGCACATGCTATAGAAATGTAAATAAGGAAAAATATATATCATATGCTAATAAAGAGTTTGTATTCGATGAGGAGTTACAAAAAAGCAATCCACAATCATCAAGTCTTCTCTGGAGCATATCCTCACCTGTTTTTCAGATTGAATTCTAAACTGGTTTTATTTTACAATCTAGCTATTGAACAAAGAAATAATATTGAACTTACTGCTTTTTCATACATATATAGTATTGTATGTACAGGGGTTAGACAATGAAACTGAAACACCTGTTTTTTTAGTGTGGAAGCTTTCATGAGTAAATTGGACCAGCATGGTGGCCAATCTATATTAATTTCACATTACCCCAGTAAGAGCAGAGTGTGAAGGTCCAATTAGCAAGGTAAGAACACAGTTTTGCTCAAAATATTTCAATGCACACAACATTATGGAGGACATTCCAGAGTTCAAAATAGGACAAATCTTTCGTGCACGTCCTGGTGGTGCATCTGTGACAAAGACAGCACGTCTTTCTGATGTATCAAGAGCCACGGTATCCAGGGTAATGTCAGCATACCACCAACAAGGATGAACCACATCCAATAGGATTAACTTTGGACGCAAGAGGAAGCTGTGTGAAAAGGATGTTCAGGTGCTAACCTGGATTGTATCCAAAAAAACATTAAACCACGGATGCCCAAATCACGGCAGAATTAAATGCTCTCCTGTTTCCAGCAAAACTGCAGATCGGGAGCTCCACAGGGTCAATATACACAGCCGGGCTGCTATAGCCAAACTTTTGGTCACTCATGCCAATGCCAACCGTCGGTTCAATGGTGCAAAGAGCGCAAATCTTGGGCTGTCGACAATGTGAAACATGTATTGTTCTCTGATGAGTCCACCTTTACTGTTTTCCCCACATCTGGGAGAGTTACGTTGTGGAGAAGTCCCAAAGAAGCGTACCACTCAGACTGTTGCATGCCCAGAGTGAAGCATGGGGTGGATCAGTGATGGTTTGGGCTGCCATATCATGGCATTCCCTTGGCCATATGCTTGTGATCAATAGGCACGTCACTGCCAAGGAACACCAAACCATTCTGGAGGACCATGTCCATCCAGTGGTTCAAACATTGTATCCTGAAGGCGGTGCCATGTACCAGGATGACTATGCACCAATAAACCCAGCAAAATTGGGTTTGATGAACATGAAACTGAAGTTGAACATCTCCCATGGCCTGCACAGTCACTACATCTAAATATTATTGAGCAACATTGGTGTGTTCTGGAGGAGGAAGTCAGGAAATATTTTCTTCCACATTGTGGTCTAAAACCAGGTGTTTCAATTTCATTTTCCAGCCCCTGTATGTCCGTTAGAACTCTAGTAATTCACAAATTTAAGGAATATTATAGAACATACGTGAAGGGAGACATGACAAGGCTAAAAAAGCCAGCAAACCAGCAAAAATACAAATTCAGAAGCTTTATTGTTGCATACATGTGATAGAAAGTACAACTTGCAGCCAAAATACTTCAAAGCAACCTATCCAGGAAACAACAAACAAGGAGACAGACATTGGGGCAACAGGTGCCTAGGCGGCAGCCGTGGAAGGCGCTGCCCTAAAATTTTCCCAGAAAAATAAGAAGCAAACAAAAGGGTTTGTATGTTTGTTGCTGTGCAGCTGTTGTCAAGCTGTCGTGAAGTAAACATTGAAATAGCTTGCCTTGAGGTGGTTTTGCCTTCTTAACCTGATAAATCTAGCTAACATTATGATTTAGAATAAAACTTATAAACACCTACCACTAAACCCCCAAAATCATCACATCATTTCAGTGCACTGCTTCCTATTAGTGTACTTTTCTGTGTAACAAATTACAGACTGCCAGTACAGCCTCGGTTGAATGATTTATAATTAAAAGTAATCACA
>JAVLVB010000935.1:2470984-2485935 GCA_032876305.1 Orestias chungarensis
CTCATGACTGAATCACTGTCTCAGTGGCGAGGAATCTCTCAACTTTATCGGACTTTTCATCCTCTCACTCAAACACTCAACATTAGCTGCTCTCAGTCAGCCAGCAAAATTACACATATATCAGTAAAACACCAGACCTGAACCAGTGGTCCACAAGACTGCATTTGAGAGTCTCCCACCAACACATTTACACACACTCACATGCATCCACCACTTGATGATGAGGTGGCAGAGGATTAACCAGCACGATGAGCAGATTTGGATAACTGCTTGCAGAGTTCCTGCATGGCCTTTGCAATATTGTCCCTCCACAAATTATAATGTCCTTGATGGAAAATTAAGAACATGCGATAAAATGTCTTTGGCACTGTAATAAAAAACGATAAGGCAGTAATAAACTTTAAGTTTTGTCCAACATCTAAAATTGCTCAAAACTAGTTAAATGATCCAAATGAACTTATTTTCTCACCACAGTTTTTCAACATGCAGTCCAACAACTAATGCCAGGTTTAAAAATTTATGTTAGCCAGCCTATTCATTGGATAAAAATCGTTGGCACTTAAAATATAAGTTTAAAAAAATTATTTGCTCCCTTTAAGATTTTTCTTTTTTCTTTTTTGTGATGCTTTCAGGTCTTGCAATAAACAAATTTTAGCATCAAATAAAGATAGCCCACCCATCTTCAAATATTTTTTTAGGGAAAGGTAACCAAAACCGTCTTTGCATCCCAGCATTGCACTTTTTGGATGAATGTTTGTTTTACCATACAGACTGGGGACGTATGAGCTATATCAAAAGTTAAAAGTGCAAAAGAGGAAGAGCACTTTCAACAAATGAGAAAACTGAATGTACCATTAGTCCATCACTGTCTTGTTGTTTGGCTTTAACCAGCCAGATCAGTAGGGATGTGTCAGCTAGTAAATTACATTTCTTAAAAAAAATAAAAAATAAAAAACAGCTGTTGGGATGTATGTATATAAAATGTATTATATTTTTTTATTTAAGTCTCTCTGTTTTTCACTCAGCTCACAATAAACATGGCTCTCTCTTCTTTTAAAGCACCTATTAGTTACGGTTTGTACAAAATGTTTTAATGCAGAACTGTTCGGTTAAAGTCCCAGTCTAAAATTTAAATGAGCCATTGCAAAAGCTTGATTCTTAGTACTTTTCAACCATTATGTTTCAATTTATTGCATTTAAATTAATTGTCTGGTTGCATAATTCAAATTGATCCAAACTTCACCAATCAAACTGATGGCCTCACAGTTGACTAGTATCTAAGGAGTTTATGGTTCAATCAGTGATTACAAGGTGCCCATATCCTAAGGCCGCAAAATAGGCCCAAACCATCGATCACCGTTTAACCACCATGCTTAACGGATCTTAAGAATTATTTGGGGTGTTATTTTGTGTTGGATTGTTTACATATAGTACTATGCATTAACACTGTGCCTTTCTACTTTTGTCTCAAATGTCTAGCATGCATTATTTCGGAAGGATTAGATATTATTTTGCATATTGAAATAAAAAACATATTTTATTGGTCGTGTTTGAATGTTTTGTGCTCATTTTCTTGTAAGTTCCTACCTTACTACATGGCATTATCCAGTAGGCAATAGCCAGGAAGGGCAACCCCACGGTTATCCCCAGGACTGTCCAGCACGTCACGCCGATGGACTGCTGTCTCAGGTCTGGCAGGTTTTCGTACCAAATGGTCAGCAGCTGCTGCTGGCAGTTGGGATGTGCAACAAACTGAAGACAAAGAACAGAAATAACTTAAGGGACTATAATAGTCAAATAAATGGAGAAAATTAAATCAAATAAAGTAACTTTTTAGTGTGATTATGGTAACAATTAGTGTTCTCTTTATGTCAAAATTTTAAACTCAATAAAGATACCAAGAAAACCACTTAATAAAATTTCCCATACTGCATTGTAAAAATTAACAATACTAGAGCTTTATGTACTTGGGGCTATTAAGGACGTGACTATTTATTTCTCATTTAAGAAATATATCATTTTAAATTGTTACCTTCTTTTTGGTTAAAACTCTGAAGATAACACTTACTTTAAGTTTATATCCCTTAAGGATATGTAAACTTTTAATTTAGTCAAGCCATTATTTTATTGTCTTATAATTGCTTATCTTTAATGTGGTTTGGAGGAAAAGGATCCTGATCTAAACCTAAGTAGTGTAGTTTCATGCAACGCCAGCCTTGTTTATAGTCGCGATGATGTGCTGGTGACATCCAGTTGTGACCTTCTGGTTTCAGTAGAAAGGATAGTTAAAAGACTTCCTGGATCCCACTTGCACATCTCCCATGGTTGCTCAATGTCACAGAATGTGTTCATAATCTTTATTGATAAATTTTCTAGGTGCAACCAATGCTGAGGGGGTCTGGTTTAGGATCGGGTGTTTGCTTTCTGAAGATTATATGGAGTGTTGACTTTAGGTGATCATGATCTACAGTTTTTCGCTGGAGCAGTTTGCAGCTCAGCGTGAAACAGTCGAGATTTAGATTAGTACCTCTAAATGTCTTAATCTGGGAAAGAAAATGTTGCCTTTTTTGGGTCGGGGCGTAATCCTGGCCACCATAAAGAACTTTACTTATCTCAGGGTCTTGGTGATGAATGAGAGAAAATGGACAATAGAGATTATTTGATTTGTTGGTGCTCCATCTGCAGTGATGCTTGCAACCTTCAACCAGAAATGTACAATGAAAAAAACATAGCATGATAAACATAAAAAATGCAAAGTTGAAACCTTTCTATTTAAATGAAAATAGATATATAAAGATCTAGATACATTACTAGGATATTTTTTCTGTATATATTTTTAGAGATACCTTTTATTTTTATTTATTTTAGAAATAAGTCAAAGAGCCGGTTAAACAATCTCTTTAATGAAGGATTTGCAAAGGAGACCATGAAAGCGGACAGCGAGTAGTTTGCAAAGGAGACCATGAAAGCGGACAGCGAGTAGCAATGATTCAGTGCACACATTAATTAATGACAATACTAAGGGAGATAAATGAAAGGCGGCAAAGGTCTTATGGGGAGAAAGAGGCTAGATCCTTCGCCTTTCACTGGAGGAAGGATGTGGGATAGAGAGGAATCAGTGCACAGTTAGTGGCTTAACTTAACATTCAAACTCCATGTGGAAAGTGTTATTGGGTTCATTTTTAAGGTTGTGTCTAGCTAGTTTCTGTTTATTCTAACATTCCTTGCTATACCTTTGTTACCCTACAGTTTTCTTCTAAGCCGTTTCCAACTCTTTGCAAGTAATAGCATTTTTCCCAGACAGGTTGAATTTATCTGATCCAGTCCAACAACAAAAACACAAACATAATGTGTATTTGTGCGACAAAAAACAAAGATAAAATTCCAGTTAGTTTTAAGTCCTTTAATCCACTGACCCATGCACTTAATGCTGCCTGTGACCACCGCCATGCTCAACAATGTCCCTATGGCATTGTTTCCTGTCACTGCAACTACAGTAATTAGCAGCTTGCTGCTTGAAATACTTTTGTGTACTGGTTACAAAGAAAGGCCCCTTAAACAGCTTTCTTGTTGTCCACCTCACCCATATAAAGCAGATGTGTGAAAACAGTTAATAACAGAAATATACACGGGGGTAGTAGCTCTGGTTCAAAAGAACATGTAGCATTAGTGCCAAACGGAAATATATGCCAATGGAAATTTTGTGAAGTGAAATGGAGGAAAGGGTTTTGATTTGACATTTTAAAGCCATCTCTGCTCAGTGAGGATTCACTTTCCCAGAAGGGTCTGTCAGTTGTTTACTTTAGGTTTTCTAAGGCAACAGGCACAACAACACCAAAGTTAGTACTTAAACATATTTTATAAATGATCGAGAGCTAACATTGTGCTCATTTAAATATTAATAGGAGACCCAATTACAATAACGGCTCAGAAGCTTTTTTACAGATATATTAAACTGTAACTCTTCATTTTGCTTGTAAATATTTTGCTGAAATATGTACAACTTAAGGCATTAATACAATCTGAAATACAATGTTGTTAGATCTAACTGCTCCTGTAACAAAAAGTGTTAACTTTGCTGAGTCCTTTCTCACATTTACTCTCTAATCCAGTACTACAGGTATGTATTGTTTCCCTATACACTCTCATTGTTTGTCTGTAATTAAAAACAACCTGAATCATCTTGGAAATGAACAATTCCTCAGAGAACGTCATTGTTATTCTTGGCATAAACATTATATGACCTGCTTGTGTTAATGATTTTTATGTTATAACCAAATGTTAATGTTACAACCAAAAATATTTTTTCAACATTTTAATGAACTAATCCCAAAAGCAAGACCATTTTTACTCTGCATGCTTCCAACAGACTCTGCCTTTCAACACAGATTTCCAAACAAAATAATTTTCTCCAAAAACCAATATGGGGCAAAATTTCAAATTTATAACCCACTCTTTGTTCAAACGAGTTAGCCTTTAAGGGAACATTGTTTATCTTGCAATTTTCAGACCCTTGCCAGTCATATTACCTGCTTGTAAAAGAGAGACTGTCGTGTTCTATAAAAAATTTTAACTTTAGTGTTTGTACTGACTTCTTTTTAAGAATGTTGCTGGCATCAATATGTACATTTATCCTTCTGCGTGCCATCAATTTAAACCTCTATTCTACAGTACAGCTCTTTCTACATTAAAACATTTATATGAGAAGAATTAGTTTGAAAATATCCCTTTTGTTGCCAAATTTGGTCTTTGTTGATTCATTATTTGTATTTTTTCTCATAGTCAGGTTAGGTATATATAGTCATGCTGCCCCTAAAGGGATTGTTAGATTTAGGAGACTTCCATGGTAGAAACTTAGATGGGGATGTTCATTTATACATTAAAACATGCTACATTAAAAATGTCATTTTATTTTGTTTAATTCTTAAAAAAAATAATTTATAACTAGATTGTCTGCACTGGATTAATATGAATATTTACCACTGATATTCTCTAATAAAATCTTTCTTTAACATTAATGTTATGCTTGGTTTGTTGACTCCTTTCTGTTTAGCTGGCTAACTTTGTTTATCTATTCATAACACATTCACAGGACAGGTAAGCTCTTTATGTAACATTTTGCTGTACTGAAATATGTCCTCAACAAACCCTACAATGACTGGATTATGTCCGGTGATTTAACAAAGCTTGGAAAGTATTTTTTTAAGAATTTTTTTCCTGAATTACTGCCTTCAGCAATCGCAAGCACCAATTTTAAAATATACCATTTTCAGTGTGAAAAATTTAGTCTCATCAGTTTCTGTTGGTTGACTTCTTAAATTGTGATTTTAAAATAAATCTGGATACAAAATGATATCTAAAATCTAAAATGATAAGTAAAAATAAAAATACTTTACGCAAACATATTTTTTATTCCTATATTTAGAACAGGACAAAAACAAGTTCGAACGCTTGCAATCCCCCATTGTAATAAATGTTTTGATTGCAGTGTGATCAAAAATAGATTTTGAGTTCATTGTTTTTTATCTCTAACACTGGTTGAATGCCTAAAATGTCAACTTTTTCCCTTTTGAGTTTATAATCTTTAATTCCCAATATATTCATACTGCTAAACTATACTGTAGAAAATCTTACCTTTTTGACCTCATATTTGATAGCCAGCTTCACGCGACTGAGGCAAGGTCGGTTGTAGGGGCTCGGTGGGCATTGATCGACATCGCCGTTCAGAATGGCCTCAACCTCTTCTGTGTTTCGACAGAGGTCCAGCACGCCCACCACAAAGTCTTTGCACTGCATGGACAACTTACGGTAGTCATTCTGCGGGAGGGCGAAGATTGCAGAACCATCTCATCAGTAACATTATATTTACACATAATAGCAAAAACAAACTGAACTTTAAATAAATAGTAAAGAGATTTTGCAAGTGTAATTTTTTTTAGAAACCTTATAACACCTTGTTTAGCCAGTAAAAAGAAATAGATATATGGTTATAAGGTGTCCGCATAAAATAAAAGCATACCTCAAAACAATTTTTTTTTGGGACAAATTCAGTTTTGAATTTCACACTCTTGTCAGGGTCTCTGCATCAAATGTATCTCTATAGATGACCTGAAGTTTTCAGTTATGGTGGAAAACTTTAGTGTGTGTTTTCAAATAATTTATGCCTAATTAAATTAATTAAAGTTAGTTAAAATAAAAAAAATGTTTGGATAAAAATGTTTTGCCGTTTTATTTAAGATGTGACAAAGATGTAAGGACTGTCAAATATAAATTTAAGAAATATTTGAAAATAAATACCACATGTGAAGCCTTTCACTAAGACGTCATAGTGACATCTATCTTTACAGGTACATGTCACTATGAGGTCTTACAGTAAACCGTATGTGTTCTCTTTTCGTGCGTGCTTATGTCACCTCAGACATTTTGCTGTTTTCTCTTAACCCACTCCCCATTACAAATGTAAAAAAAAACAAAATCCCATGATTTGCAATTATAATATGACTTAGGTGTCAAAAAAAGTGACAGGGTTCCTACGCCATTTATTGACCCCTTCTCAAGAACGATCTTAAGAATGACTTTGTCTGAAAATAAACAAAATGACAAGAAGGAGTTTGCTTCCAACTTAAGGAAAAAAATAAAGTCTGGGCTAGATTTTAAAAAACCATCCTAAATACCTAAAAATAGGTATTAATATTTGTCTAATACTTTTGAGTTTATGCACATTTATATATATATATGAAAAATTATCACAATTAACATAAATAACACCATCTATCAATCTCTGAAAAGTAGCATAGCAAAAAACACACTTAATTTTTTAGGAAAATGGCAATTACCTTTCTATACCTAAAAAGGGTCAAAATCAGTTTAATTTCACCTCAGAAATCCTGAGGTCAAATTAAACTCATGTACACTGTTGAACCTACTTAAAATGTTTACAAATACAGTTGCTTTATAAAGGTTCTGTGATTTTCCTACAGTCAGGTTTTGAACTGTACGGTTCTCACATACTGATCATAAACTTCATTTGCATTCCTTCAGTGTTTGATCCCTGCTGGGATGGTGTTCTTCGAAGCATGACTTGTATCGTTTGTCCTGAATATAAAACAGTGACATTAACTTCTTGAGCTGTATGCAATATCTTAGGATTCATTAATACAATTAAAGAGCAGTCTGACAGATGAGTCATCACTGTCTGTCAATAAAAAAAATAAATAAAAATTTAGGATTATCATTAAGAAACATCTATTTGATCTGTTTCTTTGAGACTGGTTAATCCAAAAACAATACCTTAGGGTGCTATATGTACCATAAATACATTGATGAACAACACTTACACTATAGTGTGGGAAAATCTGGTCTAACAGATTATACACATACCATATAAAAAGGCAATATTGATCTCAGACATATGTCCCCCCCCACAAGACACAAAGTTATTTTAGATTCGTGAGATTAATTTTGAAGTACGTTCTGTAAAACAACCAGATTCAGAAGAACCAAAGAGGCAAACAAGACAAAGACTGGATGTAAAATGTAGATTAGCCAAACAACCAGACTCTCATTTTACTGAGTGTTACACTTACTCAACAATTGTCCATTATCCATTTCTTTTTATATTGCTCTAAGCAAATTTAATGAAACAGAACATCATAACAGTGCAAACTCTCTCCGGACTACACTTTCTTAAAATATGGGTCTGGGTAAATTTGTCTGGAGGCTCACAAAATTGATAGCCTGTCTTGAAAAGTAAGATATTTGATGATAAATGTTAAGTCGCTGTGGCAGGTTCTGGTGCTGTTAGCTGTACTCACATGTTCACTTTTTGTTTAACATGACAAATATAGCATTTTGTCATTTTGGGTATTTTGTCAAGGGAGATAGCAATTGTAACTTTTGCCACAGTGTTGTACTTTTAAATGCACCTGGGCTGAGAACGTTGAGGCTCATGTTACATAGATTTTTTTGCCAACACTTTCCAATGTAACTGTAAAATTTAAGATCTTACTATTTTTGGTCATCAGAAGAGATTTTCACATGTTTCTAAAGGAGGTTTTTATTTCTCAACAGGTGGATGAATGCTGACATGTCAAAATCTGCAAGGCACTCAATAAAATAAAGTCTATAAAATTATCTAAGTTTTAGACATTGCATTCTCAAATAAGGAAACTGAGATGAAGGAAATTTCTTCCTCAAAGAATAAGAAAAACACAGGAGCTTCCTTTTTATTAAACAAAGTTATTTTCTTTGTTTGAACTGGTTCAATCCAGAGCATTATCACTTGGTCACCAATTACAACATTTGCAAAACAGGAAGTGCACTTCTTAAAATTCATACAAACGCTGCAAAAGTCAATCTCTTCCTTATATATCCTTAAATATCTATGCCAATGAACATTGTCATCTGTATGAAAGCTCAGTGGTTCATTGTGTTCATATAAGACAGTCAAATTGCTTAGTCATGTTTTCAATATAACAGTGTACTCTGGTTAAATGATCTGTTGTAAACTATGGTTAAAGTGTCTATACAACACAGTGAAAAAAATCCCTAGCTACACTTTTAGTTTAATTTTCTGACAGACCATGACATTTTTGATATAGAAAGGCACCACAGCAGAAGACCAGAAAAAAAAGGTAGAAATGGGAAAACAAGATAATTGTCAAATCAAAATGTAATGTCGATGTTCCGACTACCGTCAGATCTCGCCTTATGCACTGGTTTCACATATCTAGGTATGTCTATAACAGTAAAATTAGCAAACCATTGCAAGCCTGTAATGTAATCTCCCTCAGAAAACTCCCTTCTGCCCTTCAGACCACCAAATTTCTGGTAAAGTTTGTTTTTCATCATCATGTTGTCCCCCAAGAGGTTCTGTCTGACCGTCGTCCCCAGTTTACATCTAAATTTTGAAAACAATTTTGCTCTATTTTAAATGGTAAGGTCGTTTCCTCTTTACGGGGGCACATCAGACAGAACAGCTGAACCAGTAGCTTATGTACAGACAGACAGGGGCTACTACTAAATGACAGCTTTTCTCAAGTCAATGTCTGCTTGGAAATGGGTCCATAAAGTTTTTTTTGTTTTGTTTTGTATTTATGAACTGGAAAAAAGCTCCAAATACTTCAACTTAAGAGTTCCACCCACACAAGGAATAGAAAATGTTGTTGAGTTTTGATGTAAATTTAGAGGCCTCTCAAAACTAAAAAGCTACTGTTCATAAGGTGCCCTTCAAATGTTGTATGTAACAGCTGTGTTGGTTATGTGTATGCCGTGATTATGATTATGCATCTGCGTGGCTCTGAGATGATACTGGAGCTGATGGCATAGCTTGATTGCAGCATCCAAATAGATTTGGAGCACCTGGGTCTTTTTTAGAGACACAATTTCTACCATCCAATATGACACAAACATATAGATTTTTGAGCGATGCTCAATTTACAAACACAACCTTTTCAATTTTATGATACTACTTTTGTGCATTTCGTATTTTTGTCCAAAGCTATCCAACAGTTTCATAATGAAACTAAGAGGAAATTAAATTTGTAATTCTTAGAAGAGAACAAACATAGTTAGTCCCAAAGCTTTAACAGAGCATTGTCTGGGAGAAGCAATCCATTTAAGGGTCCCAGTAAACTTGATAAAACCTATTTGTACTTATAAAAAACAAAACAAAGTAATACCAACACCCAACAAATAGGAATGGAGTTTATAAGTTGATATCTATTTGAAGGAACATGAATCTACTTCATGAGATAAACAGCCAAACAATTTAAAGAAGTCAGATTGGATATCAGTAAAAAATAATTTACTTGTTTCTAGGTAAAAAAAAAAAAAATAATAATAATTTCAATTTGACCAAAGAGGATTTTTTTTTTTCAAGGTACAGGTATAGAACAAAAATTAAAACATTGTTCATAAAGGGAGACCGGTTCGTGAGACACAAGAAAAATATTTTTTACTCTTGTGTTAAAATATCAAGCTGCATATGAAACACTAGTTCAACCAATTACTAATTAACTATCATAACAGGTAAAAAGAAAAACACTCCTTCTTTCTCATAGGCGAGGACAGATGGACCCCGTGAGCGCATTTATGAGATTTATCATAGTTTTTCACGTTAGGCTGCACTGAGTCCTTGACGGCCCATTTTCAATTTTCTTAGTGGGTTTCTGTTTTTCTTTTTGCCCTACATGCTGTCATGGGGTTTTTCCCCACTGTGAAATCTGACACTCTCGGGCTAAAAGACAAGCCAGGACAGCAAAAGGGTTAAAGCTTTTTCTGTCTGGATTAATAGAGTTTGCATTACATCAAACTGAAATCTTGCATAACAAATCTGATCAAACTTCTTCAAAAAGGGTCTCAGGGATGCTTTAAAAAAAACCTAACATAGTGAAGTTGTGATGGGTTGATATTTTGGTGGCAAAATATAATTTAAATACATGCTGGATGCTGAGAGACAAATGAAAACTGTGACTTTTTTTGTGCTGTAATTGAATGGTTTAGAATATAAGATTTTTCATTCAACAACTATTCAACATTTATTGTTTCTTTCTTTGTTTGTTTTTTAGTACAGGAAATTATGAATATATGTCACCTATATAATTATAATCTAAGAATTGTGTTTTATTTATTTTTTATATTTTGAAGATAATTGCTAAGCAGGTATATCCTTTTTAAACACACCTTTTATTGTTATTACACAAATAAAACATCTTATAATTGCTGAGAATATTTTCTATGCTGTTTTTCTCTTTTTTTTACTTTTGTCATTCAGGTTCTAAGGCCTCTTATCATCCTAATCTTGTGCTCTCATCTAACGTTCTCTGCTGAATTTAAATCTGGACTCAAAAATCTTTATATTACGTCCAGTTGGAAGAAACATAATGATCAAATGTAAAGATTACTTTCAAATTAAAACAATGTCAGAGAAAACTCCTCCCCTGCATCCTGTTTTGATACCATTAAACGATTTGATACCATTAGTAGTTAAACGGTGACTCAACTTTTACAGAAAGACTAAAAATTAAAGGTTAAGGTGAGAAAACACACATACGGAAATTATGTTGAATGTATCAAAGAACGTCAATAGAATTGCATTCAAAATTGTGATAGAATGGCCAAGAAGGAAATGGAAACTACTGGGTGCAAAGAAAACCTTGGGTCTATAAAGATCGTCACACTGGATGGTTTATAGAAGCATATGACGTTCTCAATCTGGTGAAATTGGCCTAAAGATCTGTGTCCCTTAAGAGATGTATGATCTGGTTTAATCTGTTTCTCGTTAGACTATTATATATTTGTATTTGTCACATGTAATTTATCCATGTAAAAGTGATAGACTAATGCTATTAGCAAAGTTACTAGACAGTATTTGATGCCTTAAAGCAATTAAGAGATAATGTGAAGGGAGACAGGGAGATAAATAAAGAGAGAAGAAATGGGGATGGTAATGAGATGCTAAAGAGAATGATAAATCCTAATAGAACCCTGGTTCCTCAGGTGAGCTCCTCTAATTAATTTTTTGGGGAGATGGGAAACAGAGTGACAAGTGGAAAGGCAGCACATCAAACAAGAAGGTAGTCAGAAAGTGATGAGAGCTGACAGATAGGCAGATATAAATTAATAGTTACACACATAGGCAAACAAAACTCTACATTAGCAGAGATTGAAAAAGTATGACTGCTCTGCGAAAATGTCATTGTCTCTTGAAATCTAAACAGATTACTTGCAAAACATATTTGGGCACTGATCTGGGATAGGAAAATATCTAGCTATCTCACAAAGATCTTCTTTTTTATTAGAGTTCAAATATTAGTCTACTTGTGTGCAATTTCCATGATTGTTGTTTATGATTTCTGAGAGGCGGACTGTAGCAAACTAATACAATGTGTTATTTTTTTCATCTGCCTTTTTTTTTGTTCCCAATTGATTGACTATCACAGATACGTGGCACCAACATAGATTAGGGTACTGAATTGTAAGTGTGGTTTAAGATTGGTAAAGGATAAATATATTGAAAACAATATGTATCCCTGCTGGGATATGTATTAGCACTGGAATGCACTGACCACTGGAAAAAGATAATAAAAATGTGCAACAAATTGAATTTTGACTAATGTAAAATCCTTTTTTGGATTTTTCTCAAATTCATCACAGTAGAAAAACAAAACAATTCTAATAATCAAAATAGTTTTATGTAATAGAAGATTTTTTATTTTTTATCAAAGTATATATCTAGCTTTTATCCATGATTGTATTTCATTTGCCAGGTGGCTTTTATGTCCATGCTTGCTTATCTGGGTCAGGTAAAAATATGTGTCAAAGTATCAGGTGCAGGATGGATTCAGGCAGCTCTGTAACTTAAGCCCTGGCTTAAAATGGGCCCACCTGCTTTATAGCTTATATATTCTATCCCCAACACAAAACTGGTAAGCTTGCTTCTGTAAAGATGACATTAAACATATGGTTATGGAACATATTTCTCCATATTTTTGAATAGTACTAATCATTTTTATTGTTTTAAACACATTACTTTATACTCAAACACACAAGCATGGCCCTATAAATATTTACACATAAATTCAATCAATAATTAATTTTTAATTAATATTTTCAGAAAGAGGTAATGTGTGATTCACAATTTTTATTTCACCTGATAAGAGCCTTAATTATACATAGGTTAGTCTAAAGAGAAATAAAAGGAGAGAAGCGCAGTAGAGGAACCATTAAAGATGAGAGGCTTATGATTAAGTTCAGTTATTGGCAGAAGCAGGTTGAATAACAGACTCCAGTGCAGAAGCACCTTTTTTGTGTTCCTTAAACAAAATTTTTGATTTGTGATTTTAAAAGTACAGAGGCACACACCATATTCAGGCTTCCAGTGCTTTGCCTATTTTATTTCTGCAACTATGTAATAAAAAAAAATATTGTTTTGTAGGAGTTTTGTCAGTATGAGTATTGTAATTGCAAAATTAGCCTCTAATAAGTTAATCATGCAGAAATAAAAAAATACAAAAAATTAAAAAAACAATAAATAACTAAACAACATTTTTTCCTTTTCATTAAAAAAAACACACAAGTACTCCTCATTCTCTCTGAACTTATTTCCAATGTAGGCTGTGTATTTTAACCATTAGAGGTTGCTCTGATTCCACACCAGGGGTCTACATTATGTCAGCAGTACAAATATCAGTCAAACAAATCAGTTGAAACAAAAATTTGTAACACTGCAAACAAATATGCTCTGGTTAGATGGGATTATAATTAAAGTTTAAAGTGTGTTTTTATTTTCAAAAGGAAAATACCAGAAATTATACAGCTACTGTACAATGGTTTCCTTAAAATGCGATATGTTGGTAGGGGCCTAGACCTTACTCTGATGGACAATCTGTGGGTATACTTGAAATTGATGTTTATCAACATCACGCATTCAGTCTGTCCAAGCTTAAAGAACTTTAAAAACCATTTTCCAGTTTGGCAAAGTTTGAGGCAATATCCTAAAAACTGTTATCGCAGAGAAAAAGTGCTTCTACACAGTATTGAGAACAAGAACAATGTTCATAATTACACCAATAAGTAAAGAATTTCGTATGTGTTCCTCTGTGTTGGAGTATTGCAAAAAATGATAATAGTAATAATAATCCCATTTGGTTGCTTTAATGGACAAAAATTTGCAAAAGGTTATGGCACTAAATGTTCTCAAGAGAAACAGTCACCTCACCTTAAACTCTGTTTCGATGTTGGCGAGACGTTCCAGCTCATTGCTGAGCTCAAGGGCTGTGAGCACAGGGTCCTCACTGCTGAGCGAAAGGTGGGCTGCACTGGCCAGGGCCTTGTATGCATTCATCCTGGAGCGTGAGTGACTGAAGGAGTCCTTCTTCTGTTTTTCCACACATTCTAAGCATTTGCAGAAGTAGTCATGAGGCCTTTCTATGCGGGCCCCCTTTGTTAAAAGGATGTGAACAATCTCATACTCCTGGCAGTGAGCTGCCAGAATGACGGGCGTGATGTCATGTGAGAAACGTGTTCCATCCTCGTCGTATGCATAAAAGTCATCATCTCTCATCTCTTGCTCCAGAGGGCTCAACGCCAGCCGGAGACCTCCACCAAAAGCGGAATGGCCAAGAATGGCCTCGACTATTCGGACATATCCTTTGGAAATGGCCAGAAGCAGGCCATCCCCGATTCTTGCCAGACCATCTTTTTTCAGGAGCAGCTCGGTCACTTCCAGGTGTTCATTGCCCACTGTCAGTTGTAGAGCATTCTGGCCCATGTAGTCCACACAGTTGAAGTTCAGTGTTTTGGAATCCTCTAGCATTTTGCGCACCACAGGAATATTTCCATACTCTGCAGCTTCCAGGAAACGTTCCTCCTCTGCAGTGAGAGCAGAGCCGCGCTCATTGAACATGTAGGCAGGACCCCGCACAGCCTGGCGACGCCCCTTTTCCCTCTGAGTGGTGTGCCGGCGATGCATGGTTTCCACCCTGGGAGCAGGAAAAGGATAGAACACAGAGAATTAAAATAAAAGACAGTACTTAATATAATAAAGATGCGAAAGGTAGGATCAGACATATTTTGATTCAGTTGTCAGAGAACTATCAACAGTTATATTGTGATACGTTAACACAGTTCATCTCTCCATGACTTCTTGTTTTTTTGCCACGTTTAACACATTTTTGTTTTGAGTTCAGAGAAAAGGGCGTAACGGCAGCAAAAACAATCCTGGCTATATCTGAAAAGGTCATAACTCCCTGCGGCCAAGAGCTTTGACTGGCAAGACTAAAACAATTTTACCAGTTCAAATGGCTTTGGCATAACAAACTAACTCACTGATACTCAAAACACAATACTCTGCAAACTGGGAATTGTCCACCTGATCCACATGATTGTGCACACAAAGAAAAACTTTTTTTTTTTATTCCAATGTCTTACTTTATCATTTAGTTATTAAG
>JAVLVB010000935.1:2486035-2503263 GCA_032876305.1 Orestias chungarensis
ATACAATTGACTTGTTTGAGAGAGTGTGAGTGTGTTTGTGCTCATATGTGTGTGAATGAACAATATGAAAGGTCAGCAATGTTTTAATTTTTCATTTACACAATCACCAGCTCAGGTTGAGTATCAGAGTGAGAAGATAACAAACCTTTTTATTTTGATTTCTCATACATTCCAGACTGCCCATGCAAAAATGTCAACAAAGCATGAAATATCTGCAATGTGTAATATACATTATTACCTCTGCCTCTGGCAATCAGTAGTTTTGTATGTTTTGTTAAGGCAGCATGTGTTGATGTTAGCAGCACCACACCCCCAGCAAAACTGCTGCATTTCGAAGCATTTCGAAGATTCTTCATAAACTGAAGCACAGTCTGTCTGTCAGCCCAGTTGGATAACCTTGTAGTCAACTAATTAATTGGCTTTTTCCCATCCATTTTAATCTCTTTGCCTGTTGTTCACCTTTGATTGTTTGTGATTTTGCCTGTAAAGCAAATGTTTCTGCATCATTCCAGTGTTGAATTACAACAATGTGGACAAGAGGAGGCTCACACAATGGAGACAGATAAATAGAGAGAGAGTGTCTGTGTACCAAATGAACAAAAACAGAGACACATGGATATTGTTTGCATTACTTATGTATACTATAGTATGATTACATACACATATTGCACAGGGTACAAGTATATATATTGCACACTGGCGCAGTGGATGGCACTGTTGCCATGCAACAAGAAGGCTCTGGGTTCAACTGTACCTTGGGTCTTCCTGCATGGAGTTTGCATGTTCTCCCTGTGCATGGGTGGGTTCTCTCTGGGTACTCCGGCTTCCTCCCACAGTCCAAAAACATGACTGTTACGCTGATTGGGCACTCTAAATTGTCCATAGGTGTGAGTGTGCGTAAGTGTGGTTGTTTGTCCTGTTTGTCTTCTGTGTTGCCCTGCGATGGACTGGCAACCTGTCCAGGGTTTACCCATGCCTCTCGCCCATTGTAAGCTGGAGATAGGTTCCAGCAGACCCCCGCGAACCAACAAGAATAAGCGGGATGGATAATGGATGGTTGGATATACTATATAAATAAAATTTAATATTTTTTTATCATTCTTGCAATTTGTTGACAGAATTCCCTGGCAAAAAAACAGGAGTTACCACTTCTTCCTGTAAATGGTGTCGGTGTGGATGATCCTGTCATCTATCGTCTGCATAGAGCTCTTTCTCACCTGGAGAGACCTGGGAGCACCGTGAGTGTTGCATTCTTTGATTTCTTCAACCAGGTCTCCCGAAGGACAACCTAGAACACAGTGGGGTGAACTGTCACCTTTCAAACTGGATTCTGGATAACCTCATCAACCGACCACAGTTTGTAAGGGCACGGGAGTGCATGTCTGACAAGGAGGTCAGACAGGTCACAGGCGCGCCTCAGAGAACTGTCCTGGTAATGTTCCTCTTCACTCTGTACTTTGCTGACTTTAAGTACAGCGCATCGAACTGTCACCACCAAAAGTTCTCTGATGACTCTCTGATTGTCGGCTTCATGACTAAAGAGGAAGACACTGAGTACAGAGAACTGATTCAGGACTTTGTGGACTGGTGTCTGCAGAACCACCTCCAGATAAATGCGGGGAAAACCAAAGAACTGGTGGTGGATTTCCACAGGTGTGGACATCCCCCTCCGTCTGTGAATATCCAGGGTATGGATATTGAGAGAGTGGACTCTTACAAGTACCTGGGTGTTCACCTGAACAATAAACTGGACTGGTCAGTTAATACCATTGCTCTCTACCAGAAAGGCCAGGGCAGACTCTTCCTGCTGATGAGACTGAGGTCATTTGGAGTGCAGGGAACACTACTAAGGACCTTCTTCGAATCAGTGGTGGCGTCTGCCATTTTCTACGGAGTGGTCTGCTGGGGTGGAAGCATCTCGACGGCAGACAAGAAGATACTGGAAAAAACTAATTTAGAGAGCCAACTCTGTCCTGGGAAGCGCACTAGACCCCAACTGAGGTGGTGGGTAAAAGGAGGATGATATCCATGCTGGATAACAATTCCCACCCTATGCATGAGACTCTGGCAGCACTGGGCAGCTCCTTCAGTGACAGGATCTGGCACCCTAAGTGTGCGAAGGAGCGTTATTGCAGGTCCTTCCTGCCTGCTGTGGTCAGACTTTACAATCAGGACTGCTCCCAGCTAACCACAGAAACACAATGGGCAAACATGCACACTGACCCACTGCAAACTTAGGGAAAACAAACAAAAAAAAAAAAAAAAACTGAGTAATATAAATAAGTGCATTAGGAGGCAGTGTGCAATTAGATCTGTTTTCTTAATATATTTTTGTAAATATTGTACTCTCGGAATTTTATTTTAAGCTGTACATACTGTACTTGTTTATTTTTTGTTTTATCTATTTTTGTTTACTGTGCCTTGCTATCCTTTTGCTGCTGTGAATTTCCCCACTGTGGGACTAATAAAGGATTATCATATCTTATCTTATCTTATCTTATCTTATCTTATCTTAATAGAATATAATAGAAATATCCTTTATTGCCCTTCAGCAGCTTAATTCTGGTGTAACCGCAAGACGGAGACAGGTAATTGGAGCATGTAGACTGACAAAAATATAAAAAGCTGCTTCAAAAAACTCCAACATAGAACAAAACTGTTCATATCACTGTCAAAAATAAATAATTAAAACACATTACGTCTTTTATTTAGTTTATCCCTAACCCTTGTCAATATGATTAAAATCCACTTTTTGACTTTCATGTGAGTTTATTCTAAATACATTTGACTGAATTGACCAAACCAGAAATTAGGTAGGTTGTAGAAACTGTTCCACAATTTTGCTTTATCTTACCTTTATTAGAGGAATTAATTAGGCTTTTTGAAACTTATTTGGCTTTCTTTCAGCAGGAGCTTTAAAGCTTTACTCTTACCATCTTATTCAAATAAAAAATTATCTAATTATAGTCCCATGATACATGTATGTTTGTAATAAATCTTTGATTGGTGATTATAAGGCTAAATATTTTGATGACAATATTATTTTTGATATGTGCCAATTTTTCTCTTTCTTTCTCATCTTGGAGTCCATTGCTCTGCGACAGGTAGCATTTTGGTCATTTGTGTCCTTTGTGAGCTTCTGTGGCTGTGGGACTTTAACCAAAATATGTATTTAACAACTAAAATCTAAGCTCATAACACTTGGAATATACTGTACATTTTAGCCAATAATTACTGCACTCTAACAGTCCTTTGAATAATAAATAATTATTCATACAGCAGTGCTCTATTGGGCAGCTTTAGAGTTAATCCAACACCCACAAAAGGTAAAAGGATAATGAACTTTCCCTAAACCACAAACAATATAAACAAGAAAACTCACCATGCCACACACGACGTTTGTACTCATACTGTAGGAATTTAGTATTAATAAACAAATTAGACGTTTGGATACTGTAAGCTAATTTGACAAATTAAATCAATCTAAATGTTCTTATTTAATTTGGGCATTTAAAATCCTTAAACAAAATATTAAAAAAAAAACAAATTCCCTCCAGATAACATTTATTTACTCTATATTCCTAAAATCACAAACAGCTTGTATGGAAATGCACGATGGAATTTTGGTATGTATTGCAAATAAATTTGACATTCTACAAACTTAGGAAAAACTCAAAGATATGGAGTCCTACACTGAAAACCTCCATAATGGCACCTTCCAACTATAGAGCTGGGATAAATAATCACTCCAAATCTATAAAACATTTTTGTGATGATAATCTTTTTCCAAAATTTATATAAAAAAAGAACACACCTAAAAAAGGGATTCTGACTTCTCCAGGTTTTATCAATTAGGTTGCTAAAACTTTACAAGGCCTGACTGCTTATGAAACCATGTCATGAGGTTTTAAAGCCATGCAGTGAAGAAGCTAAGCCCACCCATACTGTCACCACAACCAATACAATAGAGATCAGACATTATGATATTATATTAATGTGTAACAATCTTAGTTATTTGCTCAAAAACTCTAAACACAATGCAAAAAGGAAAAGAAAATAGCAATGATCTTAGAAAACCAAAGTTGCTAATTTCTCTGGAAACAGTTAAAATTGTTTTGAAATAGTTTCTAGGTTTATGACTCTAGAAAACAAATGTTATACTTAAAACTAAGGCAATCAATAACCTATGGGAAATCTATGAGACGGGACAATAATCCCAATTGTAGCAGAATATCTGCAACTGAATGGGTCAAGAGCAGAAATAAATAATATAATCAAGCTAATATGTAGAATTCATTAATTACTTGTAGTACATAGGAAGTTAAATGTATTTAAATACATCTAGCTTGAAAAAAACTCATACTACTTATCAAAGCTGAAATTTCAGAGGAATTAGTTAATTATTATCAGTGCATGCAATCACTTATGTTAGGTAATTTACAGTTTAATAGGAGATGGAGATGAGATGAAGAGAAGTAGAGAAATTGGGTTACAAGTCAAATGTAAGCAGAGCTAAGATAAGGTGTGAATAATAAATTCCCAAATGAGCAGATATATCAGTGAAAGATAAGCACAATGATTAAACTCTCAGCTGTCGCTTTGTTTTTATTAAACATGCACTTAAATATAGACTGTCGGAAGTAACAAAATGTCAGTTATTAAGATCAAAAGTACATTTTTCACTATGATGTAGTGCTAATCAAAAACAGGCCAGTTCACCCTCTCCTGTTCGCATTTTGGACCACACTCAGGGACAACTGTGCTCTGGTGACAGGCATTAGAGCGAGTCAGCATGCTTCTTTGCCACAATGGACCTTTTAAGTTGAACACTGGTGTTTCAAAGAGGCAGACCAAGGAAGATCAAAGTGCCAATAAAGCCTGCCATCCCCAACTTCTGATAGTCATTTTTATAAGCTGATAAAATGTCATTACGTGCCATTGTGCATGTTCCTCTGGATCTCTGTGGAACACTTCCACATTAGAGCAGTGGACTGAGCGGTGAATATTTTTAGCCTTTACTTTACAGTTAAGCAATAAAAATAAATAAAAAGGGGATACAGATTTTTTTTGATGGGACCCCAGTCCCAGAAGGTACAATATAGTTAAAAAAGAGGGAAAATTTAATCTGCATTACAGTATCTTTGTATAATAAAAGAGAAACATCATTAGTTTAGTGAGATTGAAAATTCAATTTTTTTTAATCGAGCTATAGCCAAGTTCAAATTTTATCCAGTGACTCAGGCTGATGCTTCTTAAAAATATATATTCTGTCTTGCTGTAAAATCTCTTAAAAGTAAAAAGTTATTATAAAATATTAGGTAGTTCATGCATGCCTTGTGTAACTGGGTCAGTGGAGATCCTGATCTCGACTTACCAAACCTGAGCTGTACCTGTTGAACATTCTGGCATCACCGATTAAATCCTCTAAATGCATGCTGTGCTTTCTAATCGCGCTGTCCAACATCTGCAAAGTTACGCACACAGATACACTTTACGCAAAGGCCTCGGGAAAATTATCACTATTATAAATTGACTGAATTGAAGAAAACAGGTGGGCAGACTCACGTTTGCCGGGTGTCTGACCTGTACTCGGGGTCAATGCGCTCAGCAGAGAAGTGGTTCCCATAATCCGAGAGCTCTGGAGCCCTGCAGAGTCGCTGTCCGCGGTGCTGAAGGCGCTCGGCGCTCTCTGCGCTTCGTCCGCTCCACACCCGCAGCGGGTCATCCCCCTGATCATACCCAAAATCTACCCGCAAATCCGGCTGCGAGCGGGAGGCAGAGTCGGAGTCCACGGCACGCTGGCGGAACTTTGGTGAGGTGAAATGCGTAGAGCTGCCGAGTCCCCTGCTCCCCGGTGAAGGGTGTAGACACTCGGAGGAGGCAAGAAAAGGCGGCTCCGACTCCTCGAGCAGCGGAAAGGCAGAGGAGAAGAAGCCCAGGGGCCGCGAAGAGGAAGGGGATCCTCGGGGAAGACTGACAGATGGAGGCGGCGAGGGAGACTCCGACAGATGTTCTCTCCCGCCGCCGCCATCGCTTTCCTCTCCCCGATCAGACATCGGGAGACATTTAGTTTAAACGTGTTATAAAGTAAATGGGAGAATTGTTAAAAACAAACAACAAATAAAGTTTCCATTAAACAAGTTGCTGCTGAGCCGCGCGGCAGCAAGGAGCAGAAAAAAACCCTCCACCTTCACTCAGAGGTCTGCGCGCACTAATTAAAGAATGCGCACGCGCCCTGGCGTGCGCAGGAAGCCAGACATTTTACAAAATGGAAGGTGAGGAGCAAGTGAAACACAAATTTATATCACTTTAACTGAAAACAGCCAACGCCAAGACAGCTGTAATTACATTACTGTGAGAAATAAAAAGTATCTGTGTTAGTTAAACAGGAACTTTGCAAACAAATGATCAATCATGATAGAAACAAAACCAAACAACAATAGTTCTATGAAAGATGATGTACCATGTTTTAAAATGCCTCCAACTCAGTCAAGGTATAATTTGTATGATTAAAATTAACTGGTTTTCTATATTTTATTTTATTTTTTAATTATCATTATTGTTGTAGATTCCAAAATCTTCAATACACAGAGCCCCACCACAGGTGGATGGACCCTGGGAAGAGGTGGCTTTGGGAGACCACTTGGAACATTGTCCATCATTAGCATCCATAACCAGTAGGCTAGCAGTTTCAGCATTGTGTATTTAAACGATAAAGGTTAATCCGATTTGATTTGAAAACATTCGCTGTTCTGAAATACCATTAGGATGCCATGAAAACATTTTACTCTTTTTTTAGTCCGCTTTAAAAAAAATAAAAAAATTACAAAACTATATCTATTCTTGATTAGGTTACTGATCTCTGTCCTTATATTCTCTTTACATTTCACACAACAACAAAAAATAAATCTTAAAATGTGTCTTTAAATTTTAGATGTAGACTAATGATCAATTTCAAAGCAGAAATTTAAAGAGTATAAAGTGAAAATGTAAAAACCAGGACTGCTGTCGAATTGTTTTGGTGGATGAAATAAAACTAAAATGCCTGTAATAGGATGGAGTTTTCAATATGACCTGTTGTTTCTAACCCATATTTAAATTGGACACAATAAACTCATACATTTCTCATCAGTTGCTGCCAAAAATCCTTTTCCATTCAGTCTGAGCAGCATTTTTTAAGGTGTGGATAAGACTGTACACCCTTTAAGGCTGTTTTCATGAGGATTAAACAAGGAGATAATCCCCCAGCTTGAATATTATCTATTTTATGTGTGTATTTGTGTACGTGTTTGGTCCTCTAATTAGAGGCACAAACCCATTAGTCATGATGGAGACTTCCTGTACCCACACACAGACAATAACCAGGCCTGACCCAGCTCTTTGATCAGGTATTATATTTATGCACCGGACGCAGCCAGTCGCAACACCTGTTTTTATTTGTAATTATATGTGGGAAGAAATCATTCACAAAACTCCCTGAAGACTGTTCAGCAAAAGAAAGCTTTCTACTTGTATTAAAAGTATTAAAGTATTTCTTATAAGGTAAGGCAAAGCAAATGTATTTGTACAGCACGTTACACCTACAAGACAATTCAAAGCGCTTTACAGAGAGATTAAAAAGCACAATAAAAGGTAACGGTTTAAAAAACATCAAACTAAAATGAAGAAAAAGTAAAGTAGACAAGTAAAATTCAAATTAAGAACAAATAATTGTTTATATGTAATTTAAAAAGAAATGGAAGACATACTGTTAAGCACTATATTTTCTGATCAGTATTTTGCCACAATCCATAATTTTACTGCTAACCCCAAACAAGAGTTGTTTCTACATTACGCTTGTAGAGGTGAACACCTCTCAAATTCATTTTCTAAAACAGGACATACATTTATTATGTTTGTTCCCATATTCTCATTTTTTTTATACACTAAATTCCAATGAAGCAGCTAGAGTGTTTAGAAGAGGATTAAAGATTAAAAATAAATTAAATAAAGGTTAAAAGGAATGTTTCAACTTTCAACCTCTTAATGTTGTATAGAAAACAAGTCAATAGCTTTCAAGAAAAATAAATAAATGTAAAAAAACAAAAACAGTAAAGAAATACTGAAAAACTTTATAATGCACATATGCAATGTATGATAAAAAATGTTTTTGTTTTGCTCTCTGACCAAAGTCTAAGAGCCCCCCAACAAAAAAAAGAAAAACAAACAAACAAACAAACAAAAAAACATACTGTACAATTTAAAACCATCATCAATATTTTTACATAACGCCTGATTTGGACATATAGCACCAAGTCCTCCAGTGTGTGCATATAGTTAAAGTCAAATCTTGATAACAGGCACAATGTTTTGATCTTTCTTCTGAATGAGGATTAGCCTAATAAGTTCCAAGTGCTAAATTAAAAATTGGTTTTCTTAATACAGAATGTTAAAAGCATCTCAAAGAAAAACTCCTCATCTTCCAAGCCTTGTAAAAGTAATCCATTTAGCTGTTGAACATGTTTGAATAACATTCCAGATAGTCATATCTTGAAATATGGTTTTATGTGTTTATTTGCTAGATTTCTTATGTGTGGTGTTAGATTCCTCGTTGTTCTTTTTAGAATTTGCTAGTCTTTTACTCAACTATGTTTCATATAAAAACTGTTTATGTGAAATACTTAAACCCTGTTTAAGTTATATTTATGTGAAATATTAAGGAGTTTGTGGTCATAATTTATAATTTGAAAAAAATGTGGTCCTATTTAAGAGGTCAAAGGCATGGTTACTTCGGAAAAAAACAATCCCTGTCCTGCTTTTAAGAATCTACTTACAGTGGTCTTCTGAAATGTTCTAAACAATTATACCTTGTTTCATAATTCAAAATGTTAAATTGAGTTTTGGATAATGTGAAGACGCTGTGAGTGTCTGAAATTTGGCCTCAGTCCAATCACTTCGTCACAGTCAGAGGGCTTTATTGTCTGTCACAAGTAGAGGTCCTGCTGTGACATCACTGATAGGTTGATAATAAAAAGGCAACAAGCTTGTGCAGAATATTTTTCTGGCCAGTGTGAATTGGCATGAAAGTGCAATTATAAAAACATTTTAAGTTGAAAACTCTAACTTGCAAGGATTTATTACTTATCAAACTATACAGTGCTTATAAGTATTATCATTGATTTCCATTTATTTGTTATAAATAGGAGTGGAGACACATACAATCATATCAACTGAAAGCCACTGCTTTGACTTGATTCCATCTGCTATCAGCTAGCTGTCTGCAGCATCTGGCAAAAAAACAAGCAGACGTACCTTTCAGACAGTTAAGTCAGTTCAGTCTGTCGGATAGGTTGTCAGGGGGCTTTCCTTCCTCTTGAGTCACTGAACAGCAGAATTGCCAGAGTTTTGATGCACGCGATCACTTACTCTGGAATAAAACTTCCAAGTCCTGGCTCCACATTTCAGAGTTGTTTTGCCTCTACAATGCTTTGGCATCTTGACAGATTATCCACCGAAACAACTGACAAATCATTAAGTCTTAACTTATTAGTGATTTTGGCTGAAGAAATGGAAAAAAAAAAAAAAAAGGCTGAAATACTGTGGTTCAGTCACAGTCGGCAATCTTTGTTCTTTTTGTTTAAGTTTATAAAAAAAGACTGCAAGGCATAACAGTGTTCTAGTTCACTGGAAATAGAAGACAAAGTAGATTTAGAGGCTCTGCCAATAAATTTACAGAGGTATTTTGTTGCAGCAGAAACCCAGAGATGACCCAGAAACGGAGTATTTAAAAATAATGAACATGTCAAAATAAGATGTATTTTATTGTATTACAATTATTCAGTTTATCCCTTCAAGTCCTAGCCCCAACTGCATGCTTTCATATCGTTATTTAATCTATCCAACTTGACTGAATGACAAAACTGATTAACTCCAGTCACAGAACTTTTACGAAGATCTTTCCTAATAAAGTTTTACCTCCTTTTAGTTGCAGCTATTTCTGCGGGTGCAATACACTGACACACTGTTAGGTTTTGAAATGAATTGAAAACCAACCAGCATTAAGAACAAACAAATCACTTTTCATTGTACATTTCATTGAGCAAGTCTGAGTTGTACATGCTTTTCCTTGCTCATTTAGTTTTGAATATTTGTCATGTCTCTGTTGGTACTGGTCCGTTTCAGTAGCTATCCAACACAGCTAACAAGCATTTATAAAAACTAGCAATGATGTTTTTTTCACTAAGTGTAGAATAATTCCTTTTTTCAAGCTATAAAGAATATCTGTTCTTCTTTTCCGTAGTGTTTAAATAAAGTCCTCTTCCGACATCTTAGGTACACAAGCAATGAATGCCCAGGGCAAGTTAATTTAGCACTGATATTCCTCACCTTCCACAGCAACTTGTTAGCATAAATCATGTCCAGGGTTGGCAGTGCAGCTCCAGCTATCTTTTATACAGTTTTTCTTTACCAGATAAGGCTACACTTATCAATATATGTGGAGCTACTGTACCGCACAGTGCAGCAGTGACAGAGAATGGTGTTTGAAAAGTTTGTGTTGAGGTTTCTTCACAAGGCTAGATGTCTGCTGACCATGTCAGATACTCTTTAATGTGAATACTCATAACCTAATGGTGCTAACCTTTCCATGTCCTTGCCCTTGAGGGTTAACATATTTGTGTTGCTTCTAATCCTCTGAAAGTCCAAAACAGCCTGGTTTTAATGGTGTTAAAACCAGGTTATTGTCTCTACACGATTAAACCAAACCTCCTGATTGTAGGGGGACTCATCATGATCTGAGATGAGTCCAAGTAGGGAAGCTTTATGGGCAAATGTGATTATGGTGTGGAGGGGGAAATGCA
This sequence comes from Orestias chungarensis, assembly GCA_032876305.1. NCBI lineage: Eukaryota > Metazoa > Chordata > Actinopteri > Cyprinodontiformes > Cyprinodontidae > Orestias > Orestias chungarensis. Next base: position 2,496,874 of record JAVLVB010000935.1, read on the forward strand.
AAGGGCTTAACTCAGCACACAGCCCTGTGGCACACCTGCTTTTGGATTATTATTATTGATTATGTCTGGCTAAGTGATTAAGAATGAATTTATCCACCACTTTTTACCTTCAACATAGTCATAATCTATTGCATTTCTGTTTTCTAGTTATTCATAATGCTTTAGTTTAAAAATATATTTTGTAAGTTTTTGTCACATTCTTTCCTATGTTTTTTTTGCAATAAGATAATGTTACAGCTTACATCTAACTATATATTTGTAATTTTCTTTCTGTTAAAAAGGTACATTTTAGATAAGTTAGATTCATTATTTTTACTCACCATTGTTTGTCTCTTCGTTCAGATCCTACATTCAAAAAAGTAGTATGGGAAAGGCCCTACCAGCCCTTCATGTTTGTATAGTTCATGATGTCATTGATTGGGTGAAACCAAATTAAGGGTTTTCATTTTTTTATATACAAATGGTGAATCTGCTGTGTTTTAATTTGCAAACCATTTGGTTGTATAAATAGTAAATTGGTTTAATCTGTTGTCAAGTGGTAGAGAGTAATGAGGATCAGGTGTGCTAAAAAAATTGTTTAAAACTAGAAAGAATTTACAACTTTGAAACTTTTGAAACTTGACCACACTACCACAGCCGGTCTGGTATCTCAAACTCCATCAAAATCAAATGATGGAGTCCGCATTAAGAAGATGTGATCTGATGATATGGGTTAGCACAGCTTTGTATGCAACCAGGATGTTTTTGTACACATGCTCCTGGATATGCATGTGTTAGCTGGATAGCAAAGATTTTCCCAGATCTGCTTTGTTCGAAGTGTTTAAAACCCGGTTGGTGGTAAAGCTTTCTCTGAGTACCTGTCGATGGCTGCCCATCTTCTGAAGCATTTACCACTGTACCATATTTTTGCCAGTTCTGGAGACTAGCACTTTATTGTAGTTCACTAGTCTCAAATTATGTTAAATATTTATATCCTTTTCCAGAATGTTTTTGTCCCTGATGAGATTGTTTACCCTGCATAACATTAACAGATAGTCTCTAAATAAAAGATTTCTTGATTCTGACTGTCATTATTCTAGAGCGTGACTGTTATGCGTCTGTACGTTTTTTGAGGCCTATCAGGCTTTCTGGTCTGCAGTCTTTCCTTCAAGCTGCTAGAGATTAAAGCAAACTACATGATGATCACACTTCAGAGTGGTGCCATGTAACTATGAGGAATTTACATTGTGTTTCTTCTGTAGTTTTTAAGACCTATAAAATCCCCTTATACTTATGTTTTAAGATGCATTTATAAAAAACATACCTGCATACCTTTATTCCTGACTCCTATTTTATTTTTGTCATGTGTTTTCCATATATTTGGTCATAGACATGCAGAAAAATGAGCGCTGATTCCAGAAAATGTACCACTATTACCAGAAAAATAACACCTCTGCCTTATTTCTGTCTCATAGGATGTTGGAAACATTAAAAGTATACACCACAGCTACACAGTGTTGACTTCACTATTATATTATTGGTCCCTTGATCTTTTATTATTACATTTGCTAAAGCCAGATATCCCTAAGGGCTACAGATTTGGTGCTATACTATCATTTTCATGGATGGGATACTTTAGCAGGACCAGTATTAGAACATAACGTATTCATGTTTCAGTAGCAGAAAGCAATATAGGCACAGAAATATATCAGATGTTTACGGTGTCTGCTTGGTAGAGTTTGATGGATATTTGACAGAGGATATGATGAGAACTAGTCTTCATTAAATGCACACTATTTCATGCCACAGAAAATAATGTGGAATAAAATACATTGGTCTATTCTGTTTGTAACAGAGCTGAATTATGTTGTGATATTTAAAGGTTAAAATCTTTAAAACAGTGAGTAATCATTGTTGTTTATTATTTATACAACTAAAACACAAAGGACTTTAGGCCCATTGGTGCATTTAGAATATCCAATAAACACTATCCAGTCAATAAACTATCTACAATGAGTTGCTAAACTAGATGAGAAATATGCTGCAAATAACTAGATTTGCATTACTAAATTATTGTATATTTAGTTTATTCATTCACACCAAAAGACATGAAAAAGCGTCTTAAAGAATAGGTCATTCTGGTACATAGACTGACCAATTATCATGTTTGGAAATTGTCCTAGACTCTCAACACTAGTGAAAGGAGAAAAGAGTATTTACCAATATTTACTAACATGTTGTGGTAAATCAGCCCATGATTACTTTAAGGTTAAACATAACTTGTTTGGTTAGTTTTTTACATGTTGATATGAAATCAGCTTTTTAGAGGATTTCGAAACAGCAATCCGCAGTGACACCTTCAAAACAGCACAAGCACAAAACAACTACTAAAAAGGAAACAGCCCTAATGTCAGGACAGTTCAAAAGTGTTAAAGGCTTGGGCACTGATTTTGGGTAAAAAAATGAACACAACTTCTAACATATTGCATAGGCTTACCTATAATTCTGCTATTGCAATATACTTTAGTAAAAAAAAAAACGAAAAAAGAAAACTTGTAACTTTAGTGTGCTGCCAAGTTTGTTACATATAAGCCCTCATCTGGCAACACATTGACAATTCTTTAGAATAAACACAGTAAATTATAGTAGCCAGACAATCTTCAATCTAGAAAACCTTTGAAAAAAACACTTTAGATGCAATATTTGGTTTTATTTTTATTTTTGCTACATAAAACTGTAATTTCTTTGGATTGCAGGAAGTTTGCAGACATATCCTTTATGAAAATAATTATTTTTGGATAGTTCATTTTTCAGTTCTGTGCTTACTTTTTAAAAGTACAGTTTGAAACCTTTCACAAACTGCAACCATCTAGCCGTGTAAAGTGAGGAAATGCAGCTTCATTGCTATATGTGAAGCGAAACATTGAAACCTGCTATCAATTATCCCCACCAGTGGACTCTACTGGGAGTATCAACAATGGCTGTGGCTCCAAGACTGCTCCCTTGGCTAGAGGACTGCATTCCACCACTCAGTGGTCCAAAGACAGACCCCAGCTAAGTAAAAAGAATCACCTAAGTAAAGTACATTTTATGTATTTCAAAATACTTTCATAGGTTGCCGCTCTTTGTTTAATGTCAGCAGACATGAGAAACTCACGTAATAACATTCAAAAAGACTCACATGAAAGTTTTCACATATATAAACAAATGCGTTAACAGATACTTAATATTTGCATTTAAATTATCTGCAGTAATTCGATTCTACATAACTCAGTGAAATTTAACACCTGTTGTTTACATATTACCAGAACAGAGAGCTATCGTTACAGTGCTCAGAGGAGACTGAGCAGTTATATGAGTGATTTGATGACCTCCAGTCCACATATCTATACTACGGCCTCATGCTGCTTCCCTCCGAACTGTGAATGACTCCACACTTTCAGTACCATGCTGAACCCACAATAGTCTCACGTATGGCTTGTTACACATCCAATTTCTCTGCCAAGCCCCTTCATGTAAGTCTCACCAAGTTTTGACAGCCATGGGAAATCCATGCTGCAAATTGAAAGAGGTCCAGAGAGAATCAAGTGGTGGGCAATAGATTTCTCTTTTCACAGAGCCAAGCAAAGAAGTGACAATGACACAAGGCTTTGATGAGAGCATTACCATGACAGTTGGACAGCAAGGCTTTTAATAGAGAAAAAACTCCCAGAATTCATAGGCATAACAAAAAAAAAGCTTAAATTTGGGATTTTACATTTCTTGTGTGATTGCTTTAAAATGCTTATAGTGATGTTTTTGTACTAAACAGAATGTAATCTGCATATGCATAGAGTACAACCTAATTATTTACCTTCCATAAAACAATTATATTTATTACAGATATTATGCTGTTATAGTTTTCTATTATAGAAATGTGGTTTATTTGATTAAAACTTATGACAATGCAGTCTTGCTAAAAGCATAGGGGTTTATAACCAATTTTCTAACAAAGGACAGGCATTGCAATTTATCTTTATTTAACGTATATGTTTTGTCATGTTGTTTACAATATTTCATTTAACACTTGATCAACTTGTGTCAGCTGTACTGTTCTTGGTTCACTTGTAATACTTGTCAGCAGCAGGTCTGAACAAACATTTTCAAATGTAAACTTTAAATTAGCTTATGATATAAGTTTAGCATTTTAAAGCCATAAAAGGACAAGGAAATAAATTGAATCCCTTTTTACGCCATAATCACCATCACCTCTTTAAAAGCGAAGTGCAAAAATAGACGGGTTTAGTTCTTACACTAAGTTTAATTTTAGGTATGAATAAAGTTTACTTTAATTAAATAATTTGAAGGTAAAACCTCCCACAGTGATATTGATAATAAATGATATGGGCTCTCAGCTGTGAGAAAGTGTTTTTTTTACAACATAACCATTAAAGAATAAAGCTAGTGCACTGAGTCTGCTAAAGGTAAAACAGGACTTTTCCCACATAATTTTAGACTGACAAACCGTAATCATATAAAAAAATATATAATTAAAATTAAAAAGCTTCTCTAACAATGTATGCATTATGGTTAGATAAAAAATTGTTGTCTCTGCTGCAGGTTGTCTCAGCTGAAGGAAAAATATCCAGACTAATTACTTTATCAGGAAACATCATGAACGACATATATGGCTGTATGTAACGGTTTTTGGCACGGGCGACCCTGACAGCCGCCAGGGGCGCATTTTTTTCATGACGTAATAGGGGCGGCATAGTGCTTGGAATAAAAGGCACCATTTTATATTATGCGTCATATCTCTGTCTGTTTGGGTCAAACTGGCGCCCCCTGCAGGCAGCTGGCGCCCTGCTCGCTGACAAGGTGTAGTGAACAGGGAAGGGGTGTGGCGTCAAGGACAGTTCACCTCTGTGGAGTAAGATCGCTGTCAAAAAGGTGCGTGCAAAGCTCTTAACATTTGTATTCGTATTTATATGTCAAGAAAGTTCTTGTACCCAAAATGAGAGCATGAATCTAAAAGCTGTGAGTGCAAAGTCTTATGAATACAACTCTAATTTTTACAACTATGAATTCGTCCTTTCTCTGTGGACACGAATTCAAGTTTATGGGTACAAGTAAAAAATGTTACGATGACGTCACGGGCGGAGTAATCAATCCACGATTACATCAAACACAGCCCGCTTTGGGTGAAGCAACCTTGTTTTTATAGAGATATATATTAATCTTACCTGTGATGCTTCACCTGAGGCTGTTGCTCCACCCGGTCCACTGTCTACAGCCATCTTTAAATTTGGAGCGGGTTGTGTTTGATGAGATCGTGGATCTATTACTCCTCCTCGTGACGTCATAGTAACAATTTTTTACTCGTACCCACAAAGTTGAATTCGTGTCCACAGAGAAAGGAAGAGTTCGTAGTCGTTGTATTCGGAAGACTTTGCACTCACAGCTTTTAGATTCATACTCTCAGACTCACAAATATTTCATCAGAATGTTGGGTACAATAACTATATTGACATATAAATACAAATACGAATGTTGGAGCTTTGCATACACCTTTTTGACAGCGATCTTACTCCATACACCTCTGGGTCTCTTCCAAATTGATCGAAAGATGGCGAAGGGGGTGAAGGTCCACTGTACAAATGGGCTAAAGTCAGTCACAACAGGACTTTCTTCCATATAAAGCATATTTCATTCATAATCCTATACAGGCCGATTATTCCTGCACATTTTTGTTTATATGAATTGTAAAAATTGTCAAATAAAAATAAGTAACACAAAGCCATTGAGTGAATGGGTTTAGTCTTGAATTCTGATCCCTCAAATCGAACCAGTCAAAAACAATTAAACTTTTTTTTTCCGTGGCCATACCTGTTATTTTCTCTGTCCTGAGTCAGCGGATAGCCCTAACCATCCCCCCGCTCCTTCTAGTAAATACCAAATCTGTGACGGTATGAAAGTGAGCCAACAGGTAGCCTGATTGGCTAACAGTGTAAACATTTTCACTCTTGGGAAGAAAACACGAAGCGGATAATGAGAAAGCAGAAAAGCTCAATGAAATTCATTAGAGCGATTCAATGCTGTGAGACACTTTACTATTGGGCACCGAATGTAAAACAAAGTGATCACAGTTTTTGCACTCACCTTTTCTCCACAATTAGGTCATTTTGTTCACATATAGCAAAATTTAGGTTGACTTTCTTCAAATTTACCTCATTTTACACACACATTTAGACATATGTTATATGTGGACGAAAAGTTTGTAAGTTTAAGTTTTATATCTAAATGTAAATATTAAATATATATCTAAATGTTATACTTAAAATCAAAATGCTAAGTCTAAATTTAAATATTAAATATAAATAAATAAACAACTTAAAAAAATATATATATATATATATATTTATTTATTTAAAA
>JAVLVB010000935.1:2503363-2519936 GCA_032876305.1 Orestias chungarensis
TCCTTCCCGGGTTTGCTGGCATCAGCTAAATGTATGCAACATCAGCAAATGCTGTTAGCAAATGAATGCAGGATAATGAAATCCTGCATGCATCAGTTGATTTGTATCAGTCGCATCAAGCTTTTCTAAAAATCGTAGCAGCATGAAATATTCGTATGATAAGTCAATTCATCCTGTAAATGCAACATGTTGAGAAAAAACAGAAATGCCTCTCTATCAGACTGCCCTAGGGAAACTGTGGCTGCAGTGCAGTAGCCCACCATCATCAGTGTGTGAATGTGTGCTTAAAGTTCTCTAGACGTTATAAAGCGTTATACAAGTAGAGGCCATTAAACATTTACCCATAGAAAGAACCAAATTATCCGGTTTATTTACAGGATTAGGACAAGAGAAGGCTTTATTTTTATTTTTTTTACCCACTCAAATATTAAAAATTAAATGCTGTTTTGACAAAATGTTAAAAAACAGACTCTGGTTTAAAACATAAATTATTTCTATGGTTGTGTGAAATCTCTTCGCAAAAGCACCAACACGTCACTTTTTAAAGCATCCTCGGGCAAATAATATATCCCAACATGAAGAGGAAAGTTAGGTTATAACCCCAATTAATGTAGTAGCTTCCAGCCTCTCAATCATTTTGTCGATCTTTAAATTCTTTCTAAATTAATTTAAATTACTCCTTTATTGTTGTCCTTGCATTGTACTCACAAGATTTCCTTGTGTTTTTGTGTCCTCTCTCATGAGTTCAGTTGCTGTTTCTGTCTCTCGTGTCCTTACTACTTACTCTCACGTTTGCAAAACTCAGGTTCCAGCTCAAGAACACTCCTCAGAAGAAAACGTTCCACACCTCTCTACAAAAGACAAAGATTCAAGACTTCGCTCACAGACACAAGTCGCTCCTCTGACTCCTTCCATCCTGGGTTCGCTCGTGAGCGTAGTTCACCCTCCGACCTCAACAGACAGCCTCTACCATCCATCCACGCTCCCCTCTCTGGACTTCGCCACTAATCAGCAACACACCACAACCCAAGTAAACCAGATCCGGTCATCTCTCCCTGGTGGTAGACTCTCCACCACCCAAACCTCCCGGTTTCCGTCGTCATCCTCGAGCTACTGCTGCCGCTCCAAAGATCCCCATTCACATCCACAAGACCATTTTCAAATGATCAGTTGTCTTCCTGCATGTGGGTCAGAGCCCTTATTAAAACCATGACAGAAGTATCACAATGTCCACACAGTGACCCTGTGACAGAACACAACCAATGTTTAACTCTAATGTCAAACAGGTTTTGTTAAAAAAAGATAATAAAGCTGAGGCCCAGATTGCCTGTACAATGGCTGGAAGATTTGACAAAATTCTAAACACAACAATAGTCACAATGAACCAGAAATAAAATAAAACAATAAAAGCAACAGCACAAAAGCAAAAAACCCCAACAACAAAAGCCAAAACACGACAATATCCACCATGCAAGAGCATTAAGAGACTTGGCTATGTGTAAACATGTGAAAAGGATAGATTCATCTTCTACTTACCCCAAAACAGTCTGGAGCTTAAAGTCAACAGTAAGACCTTTTAGGCTTCAGCTTTGGTTTGCTGATTGTGTGTCCAGGATGTTTTAAAATTTAGCTCCAAGAACAGCTTGTTTTTTGTTATTTGCCTGAGCCAATCGAAGAACAGTGAAATCTTCAAAGTGATGCTTTGTTTTAGCAAGACTGCTCAATCCTCATTAGTAAAGCATGGACTGAATATGTGTAACCAACAAAACTTGCAACCGCATGGCTAAATAACAAGTTATCTTATGATGGGGTGTCGCAAACCTCAAAATGACCTGAGATAGACCTGAATTCTGTTTCAGTCAATTTGTAGCAATTTGACGGGAAAATCACGAATCAGTTTCGAAAATCAACACCTTGGCAAAATAACAAAACATCAGTGTGGAAAAAACCTTAGATTAAGATTTATAAAAATAAGAATTTCATCATTAACTAATAAGGTCTATCTTACAGCATTTAATGTAGGAAACAATAAAGCATTTAAATAAACAGTTTAATTACCCATGCTTGGAGCTCATAAGTATTATCTAAAAGAGCAAAATGAGAAGGAGAATTTCCAGACTTGTTACTGCGGAGACAGTTTTGTGTTAATTCACAAAAAGTCTGACCCTCTAGTTAGATCAAATGGGTTGTGCCTTTGGCTTAATGACAATTGGCAAAAAAAGTATTAATGCTGCACGGATTTAAAGCCAAGAATATTTTTTAAAACAATTGTATAAAAATGTGGGAATTTAAAATCAGGCCGGGGTACACAGAATATTATGCTTGGTCTGCAAGCTCCAAGCTACCGCCCCTCAAAAAACCTTACTCCTTCGTCCTTATCACTTGATGAATAGCCATTAAAATTTGTATACTTTATTTTTTGCATCAGTCTTAAATCAGCATTATTGCACTACTCTATAGATTCTAGATTGTGTGCAATATTGTGGGAGATATTGTTAAAATCCCTATATATTGCATTTAAAATCATCCGCTTCGTCAGCTTGTGATTTATGTAATTCAAAATAGTAATGAACCTTTTTATATGCGGTTTTGTCTTTTATTTTAGTTATTCTTCTTTATTTGCAGGGGGCATAAAGAATTTGATGTTTTCATATTTTTTTACTGCCTAACAAAAACAAGCATTTGCAAGTAATTAGGCTCAGGTCCTAATCCATACAGAAGGCAAATGTCTCCCTTTGCTTGTGCCCATACAAGTTTAGATAGTTTTGCCCAAAGGCAGAGTTTCTTTGTTTTGTTTTTGTTATATTTGATTAAAGTTTCACTGCAAACTTCTTGCTTGTTTGAGAAGAGAACATAACTGTACAGCTGCTGTTTGAAAGGAGGAATGTGAAAAATAACAAGGCTTATTTGTTGAAAAAGAAAACCCAATATATTCTGTAAGAGTCCTCTGCCAGAGACCTTGTAGGGTAACACAGGTCAAAGGAAGGCAGAAAGAATAAAGAATGTAAATTAGAACAAGAGTTTGTTGGCAAAAGAGTTAGTTTGGAAATATTTTAAGCTCAAATCAACAGACCACATCCAAAGCACAGATAACAAACAACGGTCTTCAAGAGCCACTATTCTGCATCTTTTGCAGCTTTAAAACATTTATATTGAACTGATCAATTTAAGCATGACACTGAAGTGAGTAATCATGAGTGTAGATCTATAGCTTAAAGTTATTGAAATTGATCAAAGACAGATAAGGACATGTTAGCAGAGACTTTGCTAAGTTGTCATTGTGCAGTGCTCAATGTTGCACTGAAGTTAGTTTAGGTAAAACTTTTAATTTTTGTTTCCTTAGTTTGTATCCTTATTTAAAAAACAACAACATTTGGAGTAATGTATGCATAGTATTTCTGTTTGTAATAACATCTTTCGGGAATATTAATTGCAGTTGCTGTTCAAAAAAGAAATGATATAAGGAAAGAGATTGCCTTTTAAAAATGAAAGGGAAATTTGATTATGTTTATGTTATCACTAAGCAAACAGTCTTTACAAAGCGGCTCAAAGAATAAACAGTAGGTGACGCATGCTACTATCCTTGCTGTTTGCCAGAGATGGTACAGATTGTACCAACCTTTTGTCCAAGTAAACAGATCTTACTGGCAAGCCATGGTTCATTATGTCGTCTTGTGATCATGGATTTACTGCTGGACTAATTTACAGTAGCTTGCATTGCTTGTCAAAAACTATCGGCCAAACAAAGTGAGATTGTCACAGCTGTTTCAGCTGCTCTGACTAAGCAATAAAGATAAGGTTTTTTTCCGTGCAAAAGTGAAAAATTTGCTTTTTTATGTTCTTTAATGACATGTTATATCCTTGATATATATTATATGTGTTACTTACTTGGTGTACGCACTAATTTTTATGTTCTAGTAAAACACTAGAACATTACATAAATGTGGGTTTGACTAGGGAAAGACACAAGGACAAAGAGCTGAAGAATTTTAATTTCCCCACTTGGCAGGTGAAATTCAAGTTAATTAAGGTTGGGATCTTGTCAACCATTGTTTAAATAATTTAATAAGGCTATTGATAGGAGGAGAAAGGAGCAGCGTTACTTATTCTCTTTTATTGCGCCATTAGAAATAATTTGTGGACCTTTTTCTATAGAGTTCTTAGAATAAGCAGGCAATCTGTCAAACGAATGGAGTTCAGTATGGACTGACTGTTGCTATGTTAGCAGTTTCACCTTTAAATGAACTTAAAATTTTTACTTTCTAATTCATTGAAAACACCTTAAGATTTATTTTAAAATCAGCTTATTTAATTGTACCAGGAATATAACAATTAGATAACTTTAGAGGTCAGCTTCTTTTTGTATGATTTAAATGTTTTTTTTAAATAATTGGCATGAGTTGCTAGGTTTATTTGCTCTAAGCTAAGTTTCAGACGAAAGATTTCATGCTCTGTGCTTCCAGGAAGGAAGGTTTTTATCCTTTAAATGTCCCACAGTGTCAGTGTCTGGAGTTATAATTGCTCGGCTGCCGCTTTATCTATAAATCAATATAGAGTGCAAATAACAGTTTATGAATACATGTAGGGTTGTGTCAGTGCTAGCAAATAGGCTACTAATTTACAGTAGCTTGCATTGCTTGTCAAAAACTATCGGCCAAACAAAGTGAGATTGTCACAGCTGTTTCAGCTGCTCTGACTAAGCAATAAAGATAAGGTTTTTTTCCGTGCAAAAGTGAAAAATGTGCTTTTTATCTATTTTAATGACATGTTATATAATTGATATCAATTATATATGTTACTTACTTGAGGAACGCACTAATTGTTATGTTCTAGTAAACACTAGAACATTACATAAATGTGGGTTTGACTAGGGAAAGACAAAAGGACAAAGAGCTGTAGAATTTTAATTTCCCCACTTGGCAGTTGAAATTCAAGTTAATTAAAGTTGGGATCTTGTCAACCATTGTTTAAATAATGTAATAAGGCTATTGATAGGAGGAGAAAGGAGCAGCGTTACATATTCTCTTTTATTGCGCCATTAGAAATAATTTGTGGACCTTTTTCTATAGAGTTCTTAGAATAAGCAGGCAATCTGTCAAACAAATGGAGTTCAGTATGGACTGACTGTTGCTATGTTAGCAGTTTCACCTTTAAATGAACTTAAAATTTTTACTTTCTAAGTCATTGAAAACACCTTAAGATTTATTTTAAAATCAGCTGATTTAATTGTACCAGAAATATAACAATTAGATAACTTTAGAGTTCAGCTTCTTTTTGTATGATTTAAATGTTTTTTAAATCATTTGCATGAGTTGCTAGGTTTATTTGCTCTAAGCTAAGTTTCAGACGAAAGATTTCATGCTCTGTGCTTCCAGGAAGGAAGGTTTTTATCCTTTAAATGTCAGAAGTTTGATGTCCCACAGTGTCAGTGTCTGGAGTTATAATTGCTTGGCTGCTTTATCTATAAATCAATATAGAGTGCAAATAACAGTTTATGAATACATGAAGGGTTGTGTCAGTGCTAGCAAATAGGTGAGTCAAACACAAATCTTTTTCTGACCGTTTTCAGTTTTTTTAGATGAATGTATGATGTGTTTTTTTAGATAACAAATTTAGAATTTAGAGCTTAAATTTTGACAAAAAAAAAAAAAAAAGATTACAAAGCTAATGCATTTTTTACCAACAAGTTGTTTACTGGCATTTTTCCGGGGGATTTCTTTTTTATTTCACCTGGCATGCAAGTGATACCATCTCCTCTCTTAAGGCACCACCTCAGACACACAGCTAAAATAGTATAAATATGGGGACATGGGTGTTTTTTTTCACATTTGTTATAGAATAGCAATTATGGCCTTTTTATTCTCATCAATGAACCTTTTGGTAGTATTAGGATTCAGTTTACATTACTAGATTTGACTATATCACCTAAATAAAGTGTGTAATGTTTATCACGAAGATGGAAATGAACTCCCTGGCGTGGTGTTTAAAGTACCTTGAGTGAACCAAACAGCTCTTTGCTTACAGTCTGTTTTGGTTAGGATGAAATTAATTGGAAACACCCGTACCTTTAAACTCTGACATCAGACAGACTAAACAAAACAAAAAACTTCTAGTTGGTGAATTTGAAACTTACCATTCCCTTTTTAAATATGATGGAGTTCACAGGTTAAGTAGACGTCTGAGTTTGATTAGTTCTTCATGATGGCTCTTTTGGTAGCTCCAGCTAAAAGGTAGAAGGTTGAAGACGTATGCATGTATATACTTCCAAAAACAAATATTAAAAACAAAAAAAATTGCAAACATGTAGTTAAATATAATTAAAACAACTTTCTATACTGAGAAAATAACAGTTTATATAGACCTGGAGTAGTTGACAATTTCTACATAAGAGATTGTGTTTTCTACTACAGTAAATGCTTTTGTGAGACAAAATCAGGTCAGTGTTCAATAATTCTTTGCTGCTTCTTTTTAATTATGATTGCCAGTTTATGAAAGAAAGCAGATGACCGACAAAGATGTGGTTGAAAAAAAAAATAATGGTAGACTACCTGACATTTTTATTTGCACTGAAGGCTCTGTTCTCACAGCTAATTAAATGTTTTTAACTATGGGCTCTTAAACTTATAAATAACTCACTGGTGGATATTAGGAAACCTTCTTTCATTGTTGCCCCCTATTTGACTCAATATCCGCTTCTGGTCTTCAAAGGGAAAGACTTAGAGAAAATGACAGAAATTAAAAGACTGACTGATAAAGGTTTGAGGGAAGTGAGAAGAGAGCGAGGGAGAAATGCCAATTTAGGCACGCGTTTGCAGTTTCTTGTCTCCTTTCAAATCTGATTTTCAGCATGAATTGTTTTTCATTAGCCTTCATCACACATTTGTGATCTGTAACCACACACATGCACAACCTTGTCGTAGTCTGCTCCTCCATTGGTCATCATGCTTTTGTTGAAGTATTACAGGCCCTCACAGAAAAATGAACTCTTCTTTATCTTGATTAACTGGAAGGAAAGAATAATTCCTCCTATGGGAGAGAAGGCCTGTCAAGTCAAAGTCTTATCCGAGAGCTCCAACACTTAATACAGCTGGAAGCTATATATATATATATATATATATATATATATATATATATATATATATATATATATATATATAAAGCACAAGAAAAAATCCAAATGTCCTACTTTGTGGTGAAAACTAATGAGTTGTCAGTGAGCATCAGCTAATACTTTGAAGCAAGTTGTCTGAAGTTTAAATCCTTGCCTGGCATCTTTGTGCAGAGATTTTACATGTTTTGTCCTGATACAGCCTCCTCCAAACTCTGAAAATATGACAATTTGATTTATTTAAAACTCCAGACTGCCCCTAGCTATAAGTGTGTGTTTTCATGTTTTTTCGTTCTGTGTTGCTCTGTGATGGACTGGTAACCTGTCCAAGGTCCTCCACCTCTTGACAGATGACAAAAGCCCCTCTCTTACCCAGCAAGGATTGGTATGAAAAATAAATGCATGCTTAACACATCATTCATGCTCTGATGGTGGCAATGTATTGCATTGTAGAAGTAGACTTGAGTAAGGACACATTGACAAGAGATAAGGATAAACCAAGGTTTTGAGCAAGCAACGCATGAGTTACCTCCTGTGCCGACATTTCTTAAACTGCCATAGGAAACTCCTAATTGGTCTATATCAAAAAAGGCCCTTAATTTTATTTTACTCATGATAAATTGTAGCAGAGTACTATGTATTAATTCTTTGGCAAATAAATGACTTTTATTGAACTATTGAAAAATTATTTTACAACTATACTGGCCTAAGGATTATATTTCCAATATTAATGAAATATCTCCTAGTGGAGATTCTGGCGAAGAGGCTGGTTTGTTTTCATCTTCCCCTGTTTACCTAGCTGTTTATTAATTTTATCTCACCTGTGCAGACCATGCCCACTCCCATTGGTGCTCATGATTCCCATCTTCCCCTCTACCCTATATAACCAGCATTCTCCTCTAGCCTCTTTGCCAGATTATTGAAAACTTTTAAGTGAGTAGATGTCCTGTATTGTATCGCTAAACAGGACCAAGTTTTGTTCCAAAAATTTGCCCCCCTGCCCTGCCCTGTGTATACCTTGCTACCTCTGATAATCTGACCATTGACTGTTGTTGGAGTCCTGTTTTTTATTTTTTATTTTTTTCGTGCCTAACCACCAGATTCTTTTGTCGCCTCTCTGTCTTACGGTAACAACCCTGTTTTTGCTTATTGACCATGAGTTCTACCTACTGTGTACTTTTAAATTTCATTTGGTTTTTCAAGAAATCTTTAATTTAAGATATCCTAAGCTGTATACTAAAATTCTGGATCTTTCTATCACATCCTGAGAACCTAACATTTTCCGAATAGAAAGACAATGACAGAAAAAAAATCCCGGAGCTAAAAGCTGTGTTTCACAGGAACTTTATGATTACCAGTTGCCATGTAAAGAAAGTCATTCAAACAGATTATTTGTTGCTTTTTTTGCCTGAGGAGCCCTGAGTTTCTCAGTTCGTGGGCTTTTGTTTAAAAATGAAGTATGTTTTCCATTGCTGCCTACATCTGGAACCTTTACATATAGTTAAAATATGAACACACTTATGGGTTTTGTGATGTAAAAAGGTCAACTTTTGTGTTGATCTCAATAATTGGGTCATATCGTGTCAAAGACACTGCATAGTTACCCCAGGCAAAAAAACATACAGCTAGTAAAGTAATATTTAAACTGTAACAAGCTACTTTATACAAACAGTTTTCTGCTTTAGCTGTCTGCAGCATCTTCAAACCAGCAGATACCTCCCAAGATAAATAGGCCTTCCACAAATCTCTCAGTGAATCTAAAAGCTGCCATTTATCTGATCTGATGTCAGGTTCAATTGCTTTAATTTGATTTGTGTATTACTTAGACATGAGACACAAGAAGCAGATATGATTTGGGATAAAAGATGAAAGGTGTATATGTCCGGATTTGAAAGGGACCAAGTGAACGACATCAGAGAACAGCAGCCGTTCAACCAATAATACCCCCCAGGCCTCATTTCCTAATCATTGCTATAATAAAGATAAATTTGTAGTTTACATGTGCTGACAGGCATGCAGTTTTATTTGAGTATTTCTAAGCATGCTGTGAGTTATAAAAAAACTAAAACATAATATTTAAAAATCCACATGTCTTAGAAAGATTCATCCATATTTTCCACATCAAAAAAATGGATATGCTGGAAAAAAATTATAACTTACATATTCATATTTTGATTTAATTTCTAAGATTAACATAAAACATAAAGGTAAAACATCAGTTGATCAGGAAAGCTTAACAATCTAGCTTAGATGTGTAACTGGGAAGCCTTGTCTGCTTTTAGATTCATTACTCATTACCGTCCTGCAGAGGTACAAGGACCAAAAGCATAAATATTACACAGTGCAGAGGGAGGCTTTCTGTTTTCAATTTCTAATTTGTCCCATAGGAACATTTAGAGACAAATAAAGAAACAAACAAACAATAAATAAATAAATGCTTAGTGAAAGGATTTGGGCTTCCCAAACCTTAGTACTTCCATTTTGGTTTGAAGCCCTGGCAGTTCAGAAGTGGTTGTAAAATGTATTAGTTCATAGACCTCGGGATAAGATAAGGTCTCCTTTTTAAAAATTTAATCAAGAGGCAGTTAAACAAAACAAATACAAATGGACCCAATATAGACCTCTGAGGAATCCCCTATTTGACTGGCGCTGTAGCGCATCCTTTGCTTGGACAAAAATCAGAGTAGCCAACGCTCAGAAACACATTAGAGAACAATTTAATGGAGAACATATCACAATGAAAAAATAACACATACTTACTCTGAAAAATATCAGATGTATCAGAATCCATCAAAGCTTTGTTTCATTTTTATACAAACACAAATGTGCACAAAGAGGTACACACCTGACTGAAATGATCGTATCTAAATGCTCACAGCCACCTGAAGGAGCATAACAATTGATTAACAAGCTATCAGGCTCTGGAGGAACCTTTTGGTAATTTACGAAAGCTATTATCCCCGTAAGGTTTCCAGTATGCACAATCATAAACATGTGCACACAGACACACTCTCTTAATAAAGGTAGCACAAAAAAAAAGAGTACTTAGAAATATCAGCCAGGTTATCATCAAAAAGGACAGATATTTTAAATAAAGTTCAAGCATTTATATCTCAGTGGTTTTTAAAGTGAATATGAATTTCAGTATAAGTATATTAATACCTACTAGTAGTTTCATTCGTGCCATTCCCTGTTCATGGTCTCCCAAGACATTTATTCTGCAGTGGAGTATTAGGAACTCCATTGAACTGCTAAGACTCAGCTTTAATACTGTATATAGAGTTGTCTGAGAAGAGCTTTATAGTGAAGACTGGAGTGTGTTTTATTAATAGAAATACTGTTTTTGCAATGGTAAACTGGAATGAGGGAAATGTCTTGAACCGTTGTTTTGCAGATATTGACAGCCATTCATTGTTTTCAGCATTTACCAAATTCTGCACACACAGATTGACTAAAACAAGGATCCTTGACAAATGTTGACTTTATTTATTGGTGACAATTTTTTTAAACATTCTCTGACATTCTCTGACTTTTAAAGTTAAAGGTAATTTAACTACTTAAAACAACACTAAAGAAATTAGTTTGGTCAACGTTGGTGGCCAGGGGACAAAAGCAATGTTTTGCCTAAAGGAAGACTGCCTTTCAAATGAGGACCAGCGCATAGTATCATAAGTCTGGACCCCCTCGGGCCATTAAAGAGGTGTCATTCAACAAGCTGTATGTCAATATATAATCACAAAAATTATGAAAATATTTTATGAAGGTTGAAAACTTTCTTAGTTTTGCTTTACGTTTCACCAATAAAAGTAAAACAAAGACTTCACAAAAGCTTCTTCTCAATTATGTGTGTCGTTGGCAGCTAAATTCACTTTGCACAAAAAAAAACCAT
Source organism: Orestias chungarensis (assembly GCA_032876305.1). Classification (NCBI taxonomy): domain Eukaryota; kingdom Metazoa; phylum Chordata; class Actinopteri; order Cyprinodontiformes; family Cyprinodontidae; genus Orestias; species Orestias chungarensis. The sequence continues at coordinate 2,514,361 of JAVLVB010000935.1, forward strand.
ACAATTTCTTTCTTTTTTTGTGTGTGCAAGGTGATTAATTCTTCTTCGGGAGGGACTGCAACCCTTCAAAGCTAATATGTTGTCAGTCTGAGGTTTTTTCCAGTACGGGTTGGCGACAGGAGGTCGCCCGATCTCCGTGCTGGCTTAGCGTCTTTGTACAGTAAGGTGTTCTCCATTCCCTTGATGAGGTTGAGCTGCACTTAAGGAGCTGTGGACCAGATACTCATCGCCTGAGTGTTTCTTACTCCTGGTAACGTATTGTTCTCAGCGCCAGTCTCTAGTCTGTAGCTCCTTAGCTTTTTATTAGTGCTTCAGTCTCCAGTTGTCTCTAGTGTAGCTCTCAAGTTCTCAGTGTTATTCTCCTCTCATGTTTTTCCGTGCTTCCAGTAACATTCTATGTGCTCACCTTCAGGAACAAGACTACACCAGTGCTCACGATCTCCAGCAAGATAACCCAAGCCCGTTCTCAGTCATCCTGGTTCCACAACCTCCTGCAGCTCAGCTCGGTCTGCTCGCTAAGCCATCTTCGCACTCCGTGGACAACCAATCGCTCACAACATCTAAAGGAAAAACCTCAGCCCACTCACCTCTCCCTGGGGTCATCCATCAAACTCCACAAGTAAGATCTTACCATTCATCTTCATCGTCCACCTGCATCACCTCACCTGTTCTGCCCTCACCTCCAGAAGTCTCCGGTCTCCCACACTGATCCAGCCACTTCCCGTGTTCCATCCAATTCCTGTGACCTCCTGTAGTTCCTGTGTTTCCTGCCGGAAGACCACTAACACTCCTATTCAATAAACTGTTTAACTTTGATCTCCTGAGAGTCCTCTGTTTATGCGGGTCAAGTGCTTAAAAAACATGACACATGTACCACTAAGTACCCAGGGGGGAGAGTCAATGTTTCCCAACCAGCAAACTTTAAGACTTAGTGATCACCACACCATATTCCCTTATGGTTTATATATTTTGAATATGTAAATGGCTGCTCAAACCATTATAAGTAAACATGGAATAAACCCAAGAAACACCTAATCTATACTAGGTCGATCATAACTTTCCAGGTCACCAACCATTCTCTGCCTCCTTTGTTTCTTCTAAAGGGCTTTCAAATGGACAAACTGAGCCCCAAAAAAAGAAAATATAGCTTGTCTTCTTTACACTATCATGAGCAGCAATAGTAAAACTCACACATATAATCCATGCTTGAACATTTAATACAACCTCTGTTGTAGTGATGTTTCTTATCTTAGTGTGTGTGTGTGTGTGTGCGCGCTATTACTTTGGTAAATGTAGAGCTATAACTGTTTTTGTCCCTTTGCTCGGTCTAACACACACACTTCCCAGCTTACCCTCCACCAGAAAAAAACATACTGACGGGCATTATTACAAGCTTCAGCTGGACAAGAGGAAAGTAATTAACTATAGACTGGCCCTCTGAGCACTAGCAAAGATACGTTTCAAATGTGGAAGTCACAGAAATTTTGTCTACTTGTCACATCGTAACGAAGAATATTCAGCAATTACTCATGATATCCCTATAAAACCTATCTCTTCCTGTGGTTGTCAAAGGTGAATCAATAGTTTTTAAAGAAGGGGCATCGGTTGAATACAAAAATTTGATTATGTTGCAGACACCAAGCATAAACACCCTATTTTAATTGGTTTATATGAAGGCTACTGTTGGTTGACCCATATTCAAAACTTCTCAAGAGATTTCTACCTTTTTCTCAAACCCGTAATCCTGAATTACAGACTATGACTCTGAACTTTTATCAATTCACCTCTTAGTTTTCTTTTTGTGCCAATCCTAGTTCGACCAATGGCTCTACTGTCTGTACATGTAGTTTTATAAATGATATAAAACTTAGAGTTTAACATTTGTAATCTTTTTGTGTAGTTTTTTTAATCATTTTACTATAGTAGGTAAATTAGGTAGATAACTTTTTAATGTATATTTTGGGATGTTTTTAATTTTACTCAATTTAACACCTCATAACAATGCATGTGTCAAAAATTGATCCCTTAGAGCATGATACACATTGTCATCCTGTGTATCAGGGTGACAATGTACCAATAGACCCAGCAAGACTGGTGAAAGATTGTTTTGATGAACATGAAAGTGAAGTTGAACATCTCCCATGGCCTGCACAGCCATCAGATCTAAATATTATTTTGCCACTTTGGTGTGTTTTAGAGAAGCAAAACAGGAAACTTTTTCCTCCACCAGCATAGTGTAAGGCAGCACTGATGAGAGACGGAAACAAAAAAGAGAAAAATGAAAACACAAAAAGTAAACAGCAAAGCAACAGCCAGTGATTAATCTTAATGCAATGATTAATTTTTTTTTTTTTTTTTACTTTTGCCCAGCAAAAGTCCTTTGTGGATTCATGTAAGCAACCACTTTCCTTTCTGGCAACACAACACTCACAACAGGACCGTTTTATTGGACCTCCACAGTGCAACACAATATCACCTCCACCAAGAGACTCAAAGAAACTGTGATATTCTCTTTAGAAGTCGCCCCAATGATCTCCACACGAAATACTTCTTTCAAAACTTTGAATGTTTAACCTTTCCCTGATTCTTGCAAGCATAAGAATCTGCTGCATTATGAGGCAGTAATGTTGTTTTTTCTCTAAACCTGTTTTACAAAGCAAGTTTTTACGCCTGTGTTTATTTTACGTACACAATTGAATGTTTTTACCTCACCTGCCAAGGGAAACTTTTGCTTGATTACTGTTTCTAATTGCAAGTCACACTATAGACAGAATAAAAATCTTCACAGGCTATTGTATAGAGATGAATAACACACTAATCCTTACCATTATCTGTTGGTAATTAGATAATAAAAATTAAAGTTTCTCCAGCTGTTTGCTTGTTTTCCACCCTCTCAAAAGAGGTCTTATTTCACTCTGTAGCTGTTGAGCGCTTTAGAAAATAACAGTGTTTAAAGTGTAAATGTGGCATTAGCCACTAGAAAGGGCTTTTCATTTTTGAAAGCACAGTGATTTTTTATATTATGATCAGAGTCAAAGGAATTTTCTTAATAGATGTATGAAGATGTGCAGTCATGAGTCATACTCTGAGCAATTTCAGGTAACTTGAGTGGAGTATTTTTCTCCTCACCCTTATTGTCCTAACAAATGGCTTTGTGAAATTGAAAACAATAGTGCCGTTTTTCCCAGACATGTTTTATGGTATTTCATTTCAGTATATTGTGCAGATTCTAATTTGCAAAACAATTCATATGACATGATTGGCACTTGCCAACTAGGTTGGACAACATGACAGAGTCTGAAAGCCTGTTAATCGGACGTAATGTATGGTTTAACTTAGCTACAGGCGGAACGCCAAAAACAGCCTTTCAGTTACACATAAAACTCTGTCGCACTGTCTTATGAAAGGAGTATAAATCCTCTAAACCCTTGCACTAGTGAACAGAGGCAGATTTGTTTCCTGCAAAAATATCTACTGTTTGAGAACAGCTTTTGGTATCATGCATTTGAAATGGATGCCAAATGCATGCCAAAAGATTAAAGGTTTACAATGATGTTGTAGGTGTAAAGTAAACTCTCTATTTGGATCCCATCAAACAATTTAAAAAATAAGGGTGGTTTTTTTCTCCAAATTTTTTTTACAATACACTGTATTTTATTCACATGTAATTTCCCCTTAAAATGTTGTACCATTCATAACACGATTTGTGTTGATGTTGCTGACATTCCCCCAATTTAATAATCTTGTAAACACACATATAACAAGCAGAATCCAGCTCTGTATGCCTTTGCATACAACACCTTCAACTTTTTATTCTTTTTTATGAAAACTTGTCTCGTTCCACATATACCCTGGCTGATCTTTACAGCAAACACATTATTGTAGACTGACACTGAGACAGTGAGACTAGCAAACCTGCCTCGAGTCCTTGTAGATTTGTTATTGGTTGCCATTCAATACAAACCTTACAGACCTTTTTCAAGACAGAAATATTGTTCAATTGTTTTTTGTTTTTACAAACATTTTAAAGAAGTTTAGTCTTTGCCTGCAGTAAAATTTTACTCACCATTACATCTTTGGAAAGCTTATGTTAGTTATTCAGATTTTGCTTTGGGTGAGTCAGCTTGTTTGTCTTGCATTTGCTGTCTTTTTTGTACTTCCTTTCAATCTTTTTCTTCTCATCCTTTTATCTTTCTAGTTGTCAGAAGACAGTCGGAGAGATGAGAGCAGGCTGTGCACTTATGGCTTGATTCTGAGAGGACAGGCCAAGAAGGTGTCTGCATTTTGGTGTTGCACACTTTACATCAAAGCTGCCCACATACACACTCCATTCATACTCAAATGCAGAAGACCATCATCTGGACAAAGAGAACAGAACAACTAAAAATACACAGGGGTACTACTATCTCCCTTTGATTGTATAACAGCTGTAATGTAAATAGTTCCCTTCAATGTGTGCTTGTATGATCCTACACACAGAGATGGTTTCTTTTGATTTTTATACTCCAGAGAGATTAATAAGCCCTGTATGCATCACTGGGAGGGAATTGACAGGAGTGAAAGAAGGAGGGATGCCATCAAGATTTAATTTTGGGCGTTTACATTAATTTAACATAGACATAAAATGGGATGCCTTGAACTATTTTAATACCTGATAAAAGATTAAAAACACATTGGTGGGCAAGTTTTGTGGAATACTCTCTGATTCAAAATAGTGGAAATTATGGATTGAGATCAGACGTATGAAGACAGCCCACTCTCATTTAATAAAAATCTTCTGGTGAATTTTTGATTAATTTTTGTTGTTTGTAAATGTAAACAAGCATCTAGTTTAATTTTATATACAGAGTTAATGTTGGAGCCCTTTCAAGAGGTTTACATCTGCTTGCATGAGGATGATCAAAAGACGCACAGAAACAACCAAGACTGAAGTCTTAAACTAGATTAATTGATACTCCAATTCCACCTGTAGTAAGTTCAATGTGAACATTGACTGAAAGAGGATGATGCAAGAAAGAACAACCAATCAGACCTAAGTATCCACACTGACTGCAAACATGTATGGAGAAGTCAAACTGAGTCTTTTGAACCTTAGAAATAATACAAACAGAAGACTATCTGTCAACAACTTCTTCAGCTTCGCATGAAACCAATTGCCATCCAGTTAAAACAAACTATAGCAATAATGAACGGTTTGATCTATTTGATTTTTTCATATATTTTATAATATTTTATTTAAGCAATGCGCCAAACCACTCAGTAAGAAAAAAAAAACTTATGTGATAAACTGAACAGCTAGACCATGAGGTCGGAAAATATTCTGCCATCCTCACATTTGCCAGCTATGAGGTGTGAGTCCTGGTCTGCATTTCTGCGATACAAGCCAGCCAGAGCTCGGCAACCATCTAGCAGCCAACCGGAAACAGAGGGACGGGGGTTGCTGCTTTATCTTTGGGACCACCTATCCTGTATATAGATGTTGTGGTTCTTTTGTTGGCAAACTTACATCTAACAAAGTGAAACAGACTTCCTCTATCGATATTAATTATTTTCCTTTAATCCACCCATAAATAAAT
>JAVLVB010000935.1:2521202-2531664 GCA_032876305.1 Orestias chungarensis
TTAGGTGTGGGTCTGTGTGTGAATGGTTGTTTGTCCTGTTTGTCTCTGTGTTGTCCTGCAATGGCCTGGCACCTGCCTGGGCCCCTCACCTGATAACTTCTGGGGATAGGCACCAACAGAACCTTGCGGTTCAACATGGATAAGCAGAGTTGGAAAATGGATTGATGGAGATTGATTTCTCATTAGCCTGAGCTTCTTTTTTGGTTATCAATAGATCTGTGTAGACATTTAATTTTTACTGTTTTAAATGAGAAAACATGTAAACTACAGTAGTGAACTACTACTGCACAACAACCTAAAATAGAAACACATAAATAAACATTCTTATTTTCTCTCACGGTTTTCAGTTCATTCCTGACAGACTCTGGCTGCCGCAACAGATTGGCATCACAGTCCATCACCAGGGAGAGTAATGGCCACCCTGGGAGACTGATATCACAACTGCCATATCACTTACATACAAACATAAAGACTGAAACATCCATAGGACAAACATGCACAACCTAGCATGTTGGTCGTATGGAAACAGAAAAAAATAGCATAAAAAAGAGCAGACATACGGCAGATATTGAGGAACAGTAGTTAACAAGACGGGGATGGTGACAGAGGACAGTTACTGTGGCAACCAGGCCTCTAGTGACGACTGCCAAATCAGAGACAATCAGATACCCATGGTAATTTCCCCACGATGTATGCTCTTTTCACTAGTGGATCATTGGAGCCATTTTACATCAGAATCAGAATCAGGCTTTATTGGCCAAGTATGCTCACACATACAAGGAATTTGTTTTTGGGTACATAGATGCTTGCAGTGCAGGAAAAATACAGTAAAGGCACGAAAAATACAGTAAAGAAACATTTGTAACATTTAGCATGGATAATTTATATATTTTTTTAAAAGTGCAGTTTTGTGCAGTATAAAAACTATAGAAGTCATAAAAATATATAAATGAATTGTTCAATTGTTCATGAAAATAATGTGTCACTGACAACTGACAACACTGATCTGCTTTCTAATTATGATCACATATATACACAAGGACCTTAAACACATATAGCAAGCTTTCGATTCTCACACTGGAAAAATTTCTAACAGTATATGAAAATATAACGATAAATGCAGAGGAGGAATGAGGGGAGTATTTTATCTATGGAAAAGAAAGCACAAGGGAGGCAGGTTCAACGGCAGAATCTTAAATAAATTGACAAGAATCAATAGAAACAGGATTACATGCAGGAAGATCACATGCTGGACATGGGTTAGTAACAAGAGGATCTTACAATAAACCATGAGAGACAGGGAACGTAATTGTTGGATGACTGGGAGACAACCTGATTATTGATAAATGGGAGTGGGTGTGGGGAGCCAGAAAGTGAGACAGCTAAAGGAAATTAGTGAGGGCGAAAAACAGGAGAAAACATAGAACAGAAAAGAAAGTCCTAACCACACATAACAAAACAACATAAAACCTGCAATACCATAATAGATCAACTAGAGAATCAGGAAGAATAGATCCATTAATGAGTTAACAAAACGTACTTTCTAGGACTGTGAGGGAGAATCTACGGGCTGTTCAGCCAGCTTAAACAGTCTAAATTAGCAGAAAAACGTGATTGTGTCTCATCATTATAAATCCCTATAATACATAGGGCAGAAAGTGAGCTGGGTCATTCCTTTCAGGGCTCGTCTTGAAGTTGAGTCAAGTTCCCCAAAGTGTAACTCCTTCTCTTCTATATCTATCAATGATTACAGGCACTTCTAAATTAGATTATATATTTAAAGAGGAATCATACACTCCCAATAACAACTGAGCCATAAAAATAAGGCTTGTAATTGTGCTTGGTGTTCCATTTATGACTTCTGGCCGTGAGATGTAAGTAGTGAACAAAAGGCGACTGTGAAAACAGCTAAGATATCTAAATTCTGCAGAAAGGACTGAATAACATTTAGGAAGAAGGTGTTGGAAAAAGAACTTCTAATGCTTTGAACATTAGTAGAGATATCGACCTCTACTCAAGTCGCTATCTTGTCGAGCCTTGCCAGTTATCAATCATGAATGAGTGGCGCTTGTGGATAAGTCAACCATATCTTTTGACTGGATGAAGTAATAGAGATCACAGCCTAGAAGGGCAGGCAAATTGCGTACGGTAAAACACAAGTGCATCCACAAGGATGAAGATAAATCTAGCTTTACATAAACGTGATTCTGATTTAATCCCAGAATGATTTGAAACTAGACAGGGTGTGTGCCTCATGGACTAAAGCTGGAAGCTGGTTCCACAGGAGAGGAGCCTGATAACAAAAAGATCTGCCTCGGATTCTACTTTTAAAGATTTTAGGAACCACCAGTAAACCTGCAATCTGAGAGCGAAGAGCTCTGTTAGGGACATAAGGAGTAATCAGATCTCTGATATATGATGGAGCTTGATTAGTGAGGGCTTTATATGTCAAAAGAAGAATCTTGAAATTTATTCTAAGTTTAACAGGGAGCCAATGAAGGGAACCTAAAATTGGGGAGATATGATTTCTCTTTTTAAGTTTTATCAGAACTTTTGGTGCAGGTTTTTGGACCAACTGAAGACTTTTAACTGCATTTTGTCAACTTCCTGGTAATAAAGACTTACAATCGTCCAGTGTTGAAGTAACAAATGCATGGACTAGTTTTTCAGCATCTGTCCTAGAGAGAATATTTCTAAATTTTGCTATATTCCTTAGGGGAAAGAAGGAAATCTTACAGACCTGTTTTATATGAGACTTGAAAGACATATCCTGATCAAAAATAACACCAAGGTTCTTTACATCGTTGGCAGATGCCAATTTGATGCTATCCAGGTTAAAGGGTTGACTAAGCATTTTCTTTTTTAGAGGTTTTGGTCCAAAGATAGCAACTTCTGTCTCTTCAGAGTTCAAGAGCAGAAAGTTTAAAGTCATCAACATTTTTATGTTATCTAGACATGCCTGTAATCTACCAAACTGACTGGATTCATAGATAAATAAATTTGTGTTTCATCAGCAGAGGGAAACCAGAGAAGATCTTGAGTTAGATTGAGTTCTGGAGATGAAGGTAACCTGAGGTGAACACAACAGCTGTTAGAGGCGTGGGAAAAACAAAGTAGCAAATAAAAATCTTTACAAAAACGAGGAACGAAAAGAGAAACCGAGAAGTATTCAAAAGGCTAGCGACACTAGAGTATGGCACTGATACTAGGTTTTACTGGGCGTAAACAAACACTCAGGCATCAAGTAGCTGATCCACCACTCCTCTTATACTGGCTCAGCTCATCAGCGCCAACCAGACGCACCTGGGGTGGAAGGAGCTCCAGCAGAGGAGGAGCACTGGTGACCCCCTGTGGCCAACTGGAGAAGTGGCTGAAAGAAACTCACACTGACAGAAAGCTCAGAAGGGTCAACTGGAACAAAACACTTCAAACAGAGATCAGGCTCCAGAGCCACATTAAGTGCCTCCTTGCTTACTGAGGTAGTAGTTATGTTTGGTAGGATGCCATCAATTTTAGTTTTAATAGATTCAATTTTATCAATAAAGAATTCCATAAAGTCTTTACAGCTCAGAGCTGGGGGAAGGGATGAAATAACAGAGTTTTCCTTTCTCGTAAGTTTAACAACTGTATAAAAAAGAAACCTAGGATTATTCTTATTCTTCTCTATTAATATTGTAAAATATGCAGATCTAGCTTGGCGAAGAGTCCTTTTATACAGAACCACGCTGTTTTTCCAGGATAAATAGGACTCCTCTAAAAGCGAAGACCGCCCTTTCTTCTCCAATTTCCTGGTGTTTCCCTTCAAGTTACGAAGTTCTGAATTAACCCAGGGGGGCCAACCTCCTATGAGTCCTTTCCTTTTTATGGGGGCTACGTTATCTAATGTAGTACGCAATGAGGACGTAATACTATGAACAATAGCATCAATCTGTGTAGGGCTTGAAATTAATTTGTTGCCCTCCAATAAGTTTCTCTGAAATACTGAAGAAATTAAAGGTGGAATGGATTCTTTAAATGCTGTAACAGAATTGTGCGATAGACACCTACTATAAAGACATTTTCTTTCAGATTTTACGTACTCAGTGAAAAAGAACTCAAAAGTTATCAAAAAATGGTCAGAAAGGCAGTATGAGCCATTAATATATTTTTTTCCACACTCAATGCCATAAGTCAGCACAAGGTCTACAGTGTGACCAAGAGAGTGGGTAGGTGTTTGGATTTTTTGAGTGAAGCCAACTGAGTCTAAAATGGCAGTAAAGGCTACATTTAGGCTGTCATTTTTGGTGTCAACATGAATGTTAAAATCTCCCACTATAATTATTATATCAGTGTTTAACACTTGTTCAGATAAAAAATCTGAGATCTGATCTATAAATTTTTAATGTAAGGACCTGATGGACGATACAAAATAACAAACAGAAGTGGTTTAATTCTTTTAGAGGTTGGATGAGGAAGGCTAAGGGTTAAATGTTCAAAAGAACTATAACTATTAGTCGGCATGGGATTATTTAATAGATCTGATTGAAAAATGCTTCCTACTCCTCCACCTCTACCAGTACTTTGAGGATTGTGAAAGTTTGAATTATTAGAGGGAGTTGATTCGTTGATACTAACATAATCCACTTGCTGCAGCCAGGTTTCTGTGAGACAAAGCAAATCAATTTGATTATCAAGAATTAAGTCATTAACTAATAAGGACTTTGAGGAGAGAGATCTGATGTTCAATAGGCCACACTTAATAGTTGTACATTTTTGTTTAAGGTTTTTTTTAATCTTTATGAGATTTTCAGAATGAGATCTTTTTAGATTAATCTTTAATCTATTTGGTTTTGGCCGTGGGCAGGACACTGTCTCAATGGGATGATGGTAGGTAACTGTAGAGAAGCGGCAGAGAGGAGTTCTAAACTACGACTCTGCTTCCTGGTCTGGATCCTACCCTTTTCACCTTAAATCTACCTCTGTCTATATTTCCTGTTAACTTCAGCCACTGTTTGAGTGAAACATACAGATCTTGTCACTATTATGACAAGACAACTTCTGATGGAGAATTCATTGACACACATACACACAAACAGATCTCCTGTGGAATCTCTCACTGCATCAGTTTACAGACAGCACCAATTACGTATTTAATGTTTAACCCACTGATACCGTTCCGCTGCTGTTGAACTCTGCAGCTACCCGTGAATGTCATGCTTATTAGTTTCTCTTTAATGAAACGAATATCAGGATGACACAAATTTTGCTTTCGATACTTTAATTTGAAGCTATCTGATCAAACTTAGAAGAAGAGGATGACCTCACAGTGCTTGTCTTGTAGACAATAACAATGTATATATAAGTTACATTTTAAAAACAAAGACTACATTTACATTTAAAAAATACTAAACATTTCTATCAAGAGAAAAATATTGGAATTTAAATTCAAGTAACATTTTTTTTTTTACATTTCTACACTTAACAGTAAATATATGATAGCTAAATAGTCTTTGCTGGTTAAGGATTAAAAGTAAACATAAGGGGTAAAAAAAGTACTCAAATGGAAAATTACAAGGTCAAAAAAAGAAAAAGTTGCATAATCTGAACTTTTGTATAGTTCATAACCAAAGAAAACAATTATAAACTTCACTATTGCTACCTGATTCAACACTCTTGCTCTTTTCACATCTATTTCAACACTTTGATGTCTGAGTGCTTTTTCAGTCTATTAAAAGTGTCTTCTGTACACCATAAACATACCAGGCAGAAGGTTAAGAGCCCCTCTGGGACATGTGCTGCACTGCATATCTTTCTGTATTTGGTCTTGATGTATTTTGATTACACAGATTTATTTATTTATTTTTTATAAAATGTATTGTACCTCTACAATCTTAAGAAACTATAGTAATATTTCAAGTTTCAGCCAAGTTAATGGTGTTACTGTGAATACAAATAGACACTGCTTGTTCAGGCTTTAGCTACTGCTGAAAAAGACTACAAAGCTAGCTTTCATATTTTCAAGATGTCCTACAGTATACTTTTCTTTTTATTAAATCCCAGTGCTGCATTGGCAAATGTGGTATGCATACACATAGAGCACAGACTACAAGCACACCGGACTAGGGTGTATTACTTTTATTCAACCTAGTGAGGCAATGTGAGCAACATGGTTTTGTTTGGTCAGCTGTCAGATAAAGGTTTATCAGGGAGCCCCATTAAAACTTACACTACTGTTCTACCGACTGCTTCTGTATCAGCTGGCGAGAACTAGCAAAGAAAGGGAAAAAAAAGAGTTCACAAAGGAAGAGCCAAGCAATTACATAGAGGCGTAAGGAGGAGAGAGAACTGACATGGAAGGACTTGAGGGTAAGGATTGTTTGGCATGTTATCTGCCTTGATTTACAGAGTTCTGCAGGGTTTTCAACAATTAGTGCTCCAAACACATCAACATCTGCCAGCCAAGGATTGATCGAAACATTGCCACTGAAACATTTCAACACTGCACTCTAGAGGCTGAAAAGAAAATTTAAAATCTGACCACTTATACAAAGAGTACTAATATCCAGTAACCTTTTTAAACCTTGAAAAAAATGGATTCTCAAAGTATACAGAAATTACACTTTTATCACAGGAAAGCCCATTAATAATTTACTAGAAAAATATGAACAAGGAGGTTGTATCCTTCATTTAACAAAGATGCTGTTTTTGATCTGTAACCAAGGACAAAGTTACTTGACCCCAAACCCTTTAAATTGCTCTTTTACAAACACTCCACAAACTACTAGATTAAACTTTAAGACCTTGGCTAAAACAAGAGAAGCTTAATTCAACATAATGCTGATAAAAGCCGGTCTGCAAGAAAAGCACAGCTGCCCTTTGTGCAGAAACCGCAATGCATTTCATGTATAAAACATAAAAAATACAGCTCACTGTGTCCTTTGTTCTTTCCATTGCAAAACGTTAAGCAATACGTTTAAGCGTAAAAAAAAAAAAAAGTCCTTAGCACTTGCTAGGTTTTTTTATACCTCCAAGATTCAGTGGTCAGCAGTCTTTAACTATGTCTTACTGCCCCCTCGTGGAGAGGGTTTGTGACTACAGGTTTGGTTTTCACATTTAAATGACAAAGCATTAAAAATAATCTTTACCCTTTTTCAAACAAGATATAATTTACCAGATGTCACTGCAAGATCTGTTTTTGTTTTTTTATTTAAATAGCCACCTCTTATAAGTTATCATTAAATGTTGTTTATTCTAACAAAGTGGAACTGGTCAGCCATGTCAGTCCATTACAACAATACTAAAGACACAGCGGGACCATAACTTATTTATAAATATGCAGCTGTTACTCAAAACCAAATCTTCAGATATACAAAATCTATTGTTTATATTCAAAACCAGGGAATTATTACTGCAACCCAGTAGTGCTAATAACTGTCCCACCGCAGAGTTCTTGTCCAACCATAGATCTGACATTTTGTTAATTATAGTATCAAAAATATTTTGTAAATTGAAAGCATTAGAAAATACCAATGTTCCTGTCGAAAAGAAAAGCAATATTTGCAACCAAATGTCATGGAAGGTTGTTATTTTTAGCATGTATTTAAAGTTTTTTTTTTTTACGGTTTATTGTCAGGTAATTTTGTTCTACATCTCCGTTGACAGGATTGTTTTTTGTTCAGTTTTCATGAACTCACAGTTGGTTTGGCATAATCTCGCTGGTAATCAATCCCTATCACTCAAGCAATGGAACCCATTATTTCCTATAAGACTGGACTGCATTTCATTTCACTTTGCCACTAACGCAACATTTTTTGTATGTATGTATTTCTGAAAGAGTGAAATCACTGACTGGTGTAGTTGTTTAATCAGCAATTTCATTTTCTAGACGGGTGAGTTGCACAGCAGAACTTTGCAAGAGTTTTTAACGGCTATTGTGTAACTCTAAATTGACTGTTGGGAAGCCATGTGGTCAATGTGAAAGCAGCTAATGGAAGCATCAATAAGGTAAGGAAGCCATCCTTCGACTGCTCTTAATCACCTCCTGACTATATGTAGTTCCTAACCCCATAGCCAAAGGAGGTTAGTGTGGAAATAAAAATCTCCATAGGGCAAATGTCAGATACTCATCCAATCCATGAATCATTATAACTCCCTAATCTGAAATTATTTTTTCTCACTTAATGTCACTTTACCACAGCAAAAGGTATTAAGAGGTATTAACTTCCCGTCTGACTATACAGAGTACTAATTTATATTAATCTAAAGCAGCTGTCTGTCTGCTCCTTTTAACAAGTGAGCAAAACGTCTTTATTAAAATGTCACTAAATTCAATTAGGAAGCCGGGATGATAGCCAATAACCTACCCACTCTATTTGCTCACTATCTGTCAGGAGTTAGAGTGGTTCAGCAGTGTGGATTTAAGATACGCTAAGACCAACCTGGGGGACGCCAGGTGTCCTGTTTGTTTGTTTTTTTCCTCGAAAGGATAAAGGAAGAAATCTGCTTACCAAATACTAAGCTGCTTTTTTTTTTTTTTTTTCCTGTTAGCCCAAAATAGCTCTTCATGCTTGGAGTGGTGCTCGCATCCTTGCTGTGTTTTAACAAACAGAAAGACTGAAGTACAGTACGTTTTAAAAGCATTTCCCTTAAGATTTAGTATATTTTATATTGGTATGACCACAAATGTCCCTACCTTTATACAGATTGTATTTAATGTTTTAATATTTTCACCAAAAAATCTAAAATGTGTAGTTTGCATTTCTACCCAGTCCCCTCAACTCTGGGACCCCTAAATTAAATGCAACATGAACATTAAAGAACACAGGTACCTCAGGGGATGAAGTTAAGTTTAAAGGAGGGTTAGTTTATAAAACAATAGCCTCAGCTTTAAACAATTTATGGAGCACTCCTTAATCTCTCATCAAAGAATGCTCAGACAGGGGCAATCTTTTCACAAGATGACTATTTGGTGTACTCCCAATACATTTTCCCTTTATGGAAGAATTGAAAATATACTGTAATGTTTTTAGCAATAGGAACACATTATTCAGTGGAACAATTTTGTTTTCTAAGTAGAAAAAGTCCAAGTTCCGTAAGTTGTTGATCTGCCTCAGTTCTTTGTCAAAATATGTAATAAAGTAAATTATGTTCCACTGCAGATACCGTTGTAACTAAATATTTAAGATAATGAAGGAACCCTGTCTGTGGCTGCTAACAAAAAGGCTAGCAAACTGGGTGTGACTAATATGTTAACTATTCGATGTCTGCAGGCTGCACAAATAACCAACTCATCAAAAAGATAATCTCATGTTGCAGCATGCATGCATTGCAATATCTATGGAGACAACAGCAAAAGAGCTACAGGGAAAATGCAAAGAGCTGTGTTCAGTAAAGAAAATGCATGCACAGAATGACGATAAATAACACACCTGCTAAAAGTGACATGATCCTGCAAGTTGTTGTTTTTCCAATAGACAATGTCTGCATTGTAATAAAAAGGTTCACATACAGAAAATGGCAGGAAATTACATGAAGTAAATGAGAAAGACTGAAGTTATAGTCAAGAGGATCTGGCATGCCTTGAGCTGTTCACAATACAAAAGCAAGACAATAATGTGTATACCTCACACTAATAAATTAAGGGGTTAAGTTAAAGCTAAGATACCATGTTAGCCCTATATCTGATCTCATATGAAGATTACATGGATACATTTATCACTCTGAAACTAGAACAAACCTTAGTGAAACTACGAACATACCCAGGGGAAATAAGCAACTCTTTCGGATCCTTATGTTCTGAAAAAGGTGTGCCTTGGAAATGACTGGTTAAAACTCAACCGCCTCAACTGACAAAAAATAACATCCATCTGAGTGGCACAAGGTATATGCTGTGGATGACAGACTAAAAGAGATACTTGAGATTTATACTCGGGAGTTCAAGGAAGTGGTTGGTACTCTGAAAAAATTAAAGCAGAAACATACTGAAGGACAATGCAAAACCCTGATTTTACAAGCATGTTTGGTGGTTTTACTGTTAAAGTAAACCTAGTCTTCTGCATACATCAAGGTCCACAGATAGAAAACATATTTAGAGTGGCAGTTGCCAAACACTTTTTAATGAATTGAACTTGCCCATGATTATTATCAGATGGAAGGAGACATTCAGGACCTATTGATAAACACTCACAAAGGCCTATTTCAATGTAACAGACTGTCAGGCTGGGTTTTAATGACTCGAGCAGAGGTGGAGTAGAATTATAATAAATTTATTGAGGGATGAATATGAACAGAACATGAAAGGAACCACACAGGGAATAACAGACAACGTAAACATGCGGGAGGAAAACCAAGGGCGCGGAGGCGGAACCAAAAATGACAACAAGCAGGGAAACAATAAACGCCGGAACTAAATGTAACACAACACAAAGACACTAATAAAATAACAAACACTAACACGGTACACGGGAAGAAAGAACTAAACTAA
>JAVLVB010000935.1:2531764-2599607 GCA_032876305.1 Orestias chungarensis
CAGAGGCAAGGCTAGGAGCAACGAGGAATAGCAGGGGCAACAACAGACGATCCAGGGGTGAGTGCATGATTGCATGTGGCTTAAATAGTGTGGAACCGGGGTGTGATTGGTGGAGAGGAGGAGTGAATTATTGCAGACAGCTGTGAATGAAGGCGGAGTGACGAGACACAGGGAGGAAACGGAACCAAACAAAACACACATCATGACACAGACAGGTAATTTTCATGGGTCAGGTTGCAGGGCATTCGTGGAACAGATAATCATCACAGATGATTGGCTAACCTAGCTGCAGCTCTGGTCAGGCTAGACCAATATGGAAGAATAAGTTATTCCAAGATGTTATTGAACATTGTGAACACAATATACTGACATGGACTTCACAGAACAAAAGACAACGATTAACCAATCCTTACGGCACTAAAACGTAACACTGTGAGTCAGCTAAGCTCATGCTGTGGCGTAATTAACGATTATAACAAGTTTATACCAAACCTAACAGCAGGTCTTAACCCCCGGAAATCATTGCTGCAACAAAATCACAAGGCTAAAAGACTAAAGGGGTGTTTATTGGTGCTTTTACATCATAGGAAGTGCTTACACACTTTGACACAAACATGTCTTTCTGCATGGGATCGGGGGTTTGCTATCTTAGAAATCCCTGATAGATTGAAATGACCAACTGGATTTTCTACCACCAACTATTGTTGGCCATATTTAACCCACATATTTAACCCCCATAAAGGTGTTCTGACAAAGTCTGCAGCATGGTTCCAGTGGTGGGCTTTGTTTATTGGCACACAGACCTACACCAATGAATTTAAAGGGACAAAACTACATGGAAATGTCGATTGACTTTCACACCTTCCACAATGCCGACCACTGGAGAAAACGTTTGTATTCCACCAAACAAACCCCAGACTGTCACAAGAATTCAGGTGAAAAGAGGGTCAAAAAGAGGACTGCATGTGTTCTTCTGCAAAATGTCTTGTAAAGTAAGTCACATTTTTGTGAAGATTCTGTTGTGCCTAAATAGTCATAAGAAGAAACATAACACAAAGCTATTTTTGAAAGAAAACCAAAAGAAGTCTTGTGCGAATACTTCTTCAGTGTGGAAAAGGAGTTAATAAAGGATGAAGGGAAGATAAGGGAAAAAATCAGAATGATCCTGCAACAAAGCTTTACATGTGCCAAAAAGAATCAAGGGGCATAAGTTCTTTGTCTAGCAAGACAATAAACCCAAATATTGACTCAGAGCTAGAGTTGAATGGTTCAGATCAGGGGTGACCAGGTCTCTTGGATGCAGCCCCTTCAAAAATGTACTCCATTTCACTGACTGAATTTCCTCATTGGCAGTCATCAAAAGTCTGGTTATTAGTAATTAATTTAATTCAGGTGTTTGATAATGGACACATCTACAAATTGCAGGACAGCAACTCTTAAGGACACGTTTCAATGCAATATTATTTTAGGGGTGCTGAACACAAAAGCATGCTTTAGTGTCTGATTTTTCACAAGGACATTTTCTTAAAAGAAACAATTTTTCTTTTCCTTTCACTGTGCAGTTGGGCTGGTCCTTTATATACAATCCCAATAAAAATATTCAATAGTTTTTGGTTGTATTACTTAAAGAAAGAAGAACGTGCAAGGGGAATGAAGACTTTTGCAAGTGAAAGCATCATAATACAATCATAGTGGTTTTACCTCACTTTGTGTTTACTATCTTTTATTCCTTTATTACTTCCTTTCCTTATTTGTTGAATCAATGTATTTAAGCTGTTTGCCCCAATATTCCAACTCAGAATCCTATGTGACTACAAAACTATATAATAAACATCAGATGGCTGGTTTAGGTTGATTATGTTTGTAGAAGCAATAACTTCAAGAGTAGTTAGTGGTAGCTTCCTAATAGAATAATTTAAATGACTAGCAGAAAAAGAAAACAGTTACCCAATAAAAAAGCTTTTATTGATAGGTTAAATCAAATTGATTATGGCAACTGATATGCTGAGAGTGACAGACTGAGAGTGGTTGCAGAGATTTGGATATGGAAGGAGGTTTTCCAAGTCGTGGAAAAATACATCCAGATAAATGAGAAAAGCAAACAGAGCAACAATAAAGGACATTTCAAAAATGATTGCCAGCATCTTTGGCTGGATCACTGGGCTTTGGGTCTTCTGATCTGGAGCTCTGTAAAAACAAACATGATTTACTGGTAATCTAATTTTAAATATTCAATACAAAATGCAATGAAAATATATGCGTCTGAAAGAAATGTAATCTTTGAATTTTTGTTAGTGATGAATTATTTTGAATTCAAAAATATAAATGGAGAAAATATAAGGAAAATATATAGTACACATGGATCTCAATGCAACCAAAAACCCATTCATTAAAAGAAATGGATGAAAACAGCAGTAATGTTCTGCACTGCAAAGCATAGTCTCGACTTAGCTACTAAATAATTCAACTGCTCTTTTACCCTTCTATAGTTTCATGGGTTCCCAATGTTTAATTTATAGGCTATTGAAAACGATTAAACACATAGTCTTGTTTGCCTACCTTGGACTTAAAGAGTAGGTTAATGACGCCCTTTGAGCGTCTGTCTGCTGTTCGGTCAGATGTCCCAGAGGCAGACATGTTCTTACTGTCTCTCTTGGCTTTGACTGCATCCAGCTCTTCTCCCCCACCAGCCACCGATAAGGAGAGACCTACAGGAAAGAAGAAACAGGAATCAGTGTTTTATTATCTTAAAACAACACCTCTGCCTTATTTTTTTTTGTTGTCAAATTCGTTTTGGGACAGGTTCTCTGCTGATGATTATCTGTGGAGGTGTGTGTTTGCTCAGTTGTGGCCAGCATTACTAATCACAGCAAGTATATTAACACCCCCCGGCTTTGCTGGCTCAGCTTGTCTGAAAGTGGCAGAAAGCCAGCAGAGCATCAGTGAACAGTGCTGTGATACACCACTACAAGTGCAAGGTCATGTAACTGACAAAACGAGATAAACTCTGTGCAATTGCTACATTTTTGTTTTACATTACAGCATTTGTTGTTTTGCTGCTTCGCATTTGGCTAAGTCACAGTATCCATGCTTGCCAGGGGTATACACATATTTTCCCACCATGGCCTGGCCTATGTTCTGTTCTGTTTTTACATCACCATCCAGCTCAAAAAAAAATTTGTGTGTGTTACCTGTGATGGCTGGCAGGGAACGAGAGTTGGCATTGGTAAGAAGCACATTTTCATTGTTTGGCTCACACAAATTGGTGTCACTGCGGAATTCCTGCTTTTTGGACAGCTAGAGGGAGACAGAGATCACAGAAAACTCAACAGCTGGACCTATGCTCTGAATTTTCTGCTTCGGGAATTTACACTGTCAAGTTCTACAGCCAAAAGCTCTCACCCTTTTGCAGTCCAGGGCGCTTGTCTTTTCTCTTTCCTCTGAGATGAAAATCATACTGCTTCTTTTCTTCTTCTTCTTGCTCTTCCTCAGTCTCACCTCTGCTTCACCCACCGTCACCACGCCCTCCTCACCTATGCACACACTAACACTACCGCTGGACCGTGGCAGAGTAGAGGACCAGGAGATTGGAGATTCTGGGATGTCCCTAAAAAGACAGAGAAAGTATTAGTTGCAAAGTAGTGTGT
The DNA here is from genome assembly GCA_032876305.1 of Orestias chungarensis. Taxonomy (NCBI): domain Eukaryota; kingdom Metazoa; phylum Chordata; class Actinopteri; order Cyprinodontiformes; family Cyprinodontidae; genus Orestias; species Orestias chungarensis. The sequence goes on from JAVLVB010000935.1 coordinate 2,535,412, forward strand.
TATACTGTTTCAGACAATAGCCTCAATTCCATTTAATATCAACAATGTTGCTTTGTTTCCTCTGAGGCAGAGGTGATTGTTATTCAGTATAAGTAACTTCAGTATTAAAAAAAAGACAACATTTGCAGTAGAAGGGCAACAAAAACATAACCACTCAAAGGATTGATTTTACAGGTAAAGGTCACAGAAATCTTTTCCGGATGTTTTTTCCCCAGTTCTGCATGTTTCATTGGTCAGTGTTACTAATACCAATTTGATACGATACCTCGACTACATTCTGCTTTGTTTCCCACAAAGCCATGAAAGATACTCAATTAAAAAGGCGGTTCAGGGGCGCAGGACGACATAAATTGCTTAACTACCAAGCCGTACCACTATCTGCTTCTTTGTGTAGAGAGGGTCGAGATGAGCTATACCATATCCTACAAAATGACCTCTAGGGTTACACTGGTGTGACTTTGGGAGGGTGCACCTTGTGCTCTCTTTGTTTTTTTTCACACAGAAAGAAAGTGAACGTATACGTGAAAGGGTCTACGTGAAAGGGTCTCTGGCACGTGTGAAATAGTCTACGATACCTAATTCAAGACTTGGCATGACCAGTTTTGTGGGAGTAAGAGATTATTTGGAAATAACATCCATAAATGCGGACAGTCTACATACAGACCAATCAATGGTTAGCTGACTCCTGCTTTGATGCTGTAAGTCTAAGGTTTCTCTTAGTAAACAACAACATTTGGTCTGGTGTGGTGAAAGTGTGCTGGTATTTCTTGGATGACATGCTCACCTGATCTAAATTCAACAGAATGCCTCTAGAACATCATGTTCAATCCAGATCAGGGTGTACCTTAGACCAGTGTTTTTCAACCTTTTTTGAGCCAAGGTACATTGTTTTCATTGAAAGAATTACGAGGCAAACCACCAACCAAAAATTTAAACAAATGATACTCTATAGTCGCATATATTAAATTTATAGTAATTCTTATCAAAGTATCTTTAATATGAATCAAATAAAAATGTATTTTTTATCATATTTATATCTCTTATTTCAAATAACACTTAACATGTCCACTTCAAAAATACTCTACAATTATCCAATTTCACCAAGATAATTTCCACGGCACACCTGACGATAGCACACTGGTTGAAAAACACTGCCTTAGACTGCCCAGAAACTAAGTGCCATTAGACTACTCCTGAGCTTTATTAGAATCATACTTGTCAAACCTGTTTTCATGGATGTAAATAGAACAATTAGTCCATAAATGTTAAGTATAATTTGCATTTTCTACAATTAATACTTGGCTTTTTTATTTTGATAAATTTTTCAGGTGTGTTTGAAATAGCACTTTAAGTATTTTGTATAAGTAATTTGTTCCAACACATTACCCACCAAATATCCCATAAACAAATTTGTTTTCCCATTAGAAACTGCATTGTTTCTTTGTTGTCTTTTTCTTATCAGTGTTGGCATCAATATTGTTTTGTTGGTAAAAAAAAAAAAAAAAAAATCTTTGTGACTTGAAATGAGAGACTGAATGTTAAAGCAGCTCTAAAACTTTATCTACCTGTCTGCATGAGACTTGGTTGGGGTTCCGCATTCAGATCCCTGCAGTGAAGAGATTGAGATGATGGACTGTCGAAAGGAGCGCAGCATTGAGCGAGGACGAGTAGACTTTCTCTCATCGAGATCCGGCTGCAGAAACACAGAAAAATCTAAATAATATCTAGTAAAATATGGTATTCAGTTCAGTACTGACTGTGTATAAAAAGGTTGCACCTTAATGATAACCAATTTCTTTACAAGAAAATCAACTGTTTGGATCTGAATATTTTATACAGTCTTATTGACATCATCTCTACTTTCCTAATTCTTTGCTTTTGAAAATAAACAGCACTTTTCAAAGGTGTTGTTACCCCTGATAAATGTGTGGAAAAAATGTAAAAATTGTGAAATAAAAGCTTTACTTTGAGTACCAATATTAAGTAAGAAAACAAGTGATGAAATAACAATTAAATACAATTAAATGTTTTTAATTTCTGTTGGAATGAGATATACTACTTTATAAACAGTTCAACTTTAATTGGGTCGTAAATAAATTAAACTACGAAATCCAAATAATTTTTCAGAAGTTTTTACGAATCTTTTAGAACACTTTCCATGAAAAGACTAATTTACTACTTCATTATAAAGTTCCTCAACAGTAATTCTTTCACCCAGCCTTCCATAGACAGCCTTGTGGTTTCCACAAGTATTAATTTTATACCCATTTCATTCTCCCTTTCTATTACATCTGATTAATTCTTACCAACTCTCTGACTCCATATTCCTTCTCCACTTTCTTCTTCAATTGTTTGAAACATTCCTCCATACGCTCATGGAAAGGCCGTAGGTCGTCTGTTACTCTCTTCCCATGCAGCGAGATTCCTCCACCGAGCAAGGGGATCTACAAACAAAAATGTTATGATTTAAAGAGGACAATCATATAGAAGGATGGTCACAATAACAGATGTCCACGCCTTGTACCTGCCAGGCGATGAGATCTTTGAGTCTGAGAAGTTTATCTCGATCTTCTGAATGCTGCAGAGTGTACTCTTCTGTGAAGAAAGCCTGATGCAGAAGAAACATTCACAATCCATTTATAAAGAATACCACATGTGGCAATATCCTTGGCAAATTGCAATGTTAGGTCTTAAATTCAAGTAGTAGAGACATGGGCAAAAACTCTTAACCAGAATAAGGTACAAACATTTGGATAACGAAATGACAAAGAGTATGACAGTAGTTGTCATGGTTGTGCATCATCAGTATGCTATGAAGACAAGCACAGGAAGTTTAATAATTTTAAAGGCACCACTCTGGCTTAAAAATGTTGTCACTGTAATTGCTTCTTTAAACTTTAGACTGCGGTTATTACAAAATAATTTTTCTGAAGTTTCTTAAAACATTCATACCCCATTTATTTCATATAGCAACTACAAGTTAAAATGTGTTTTAATAATGATTAGGTTTTAGTAGATTTTTGTTGGGGCATATTTAGTGTTTGGATAATGGATTCAGCATTGCACCACAAAAAGTTCAAATCTTATTGTATTATATTTATAACCTACCCCTACATTAAACCTTTACAAACTTTTCCCCTGACATGTTTAGATGTTTTGATTGACCTAAATGATGTTTGTTATGATAGAAATGCAAATCACACTTTATTTTTTTATTTGTAAAAAAAGGAAACCAACAATTTGATTTAAATTGTGTCGTGTCCACTTCTTAAACTCTCAATGTTATTTGCTGATGTCTGTAGGACTGACATGACAGACAGGCAAATAACTTGATTTATATTATGAATTCACCCCAAAACACATTTGCCGTTTGTGGATTTGAAGTAGCGAATTGTAAAAGAGTTTAAGGAGTAAATGTCAGATTAACTTTTACCCAGTACAGAACCTTGAATCATCTGATGTGAAACATTGCACAATGGAATATTTATTTATATTAACCTTTTCATATTTAGCAAAGCCTCCCATGACAGCTGGATCCACAATCCCGTTAAGCAACATGGAAAGCGGGTTGATGGGTAAGGTCCAGTCAGCCTGATACTGGTTGATCATGGTCAGAATCTTCTCATTGGTGGACTCCATGGTTTCAATGGCATTCTCTAGTGGAGACAAAGTGGTCTGGACATGGACCATGATAGAAAGAAGGGAAAATAAATCAACAGGTTGTTAATTCACAGTGTTTAATTTTTTATTTTTTTCATGAAATTACCCATCATTTCACTTTCCAGGTAACACACAAGGTTGCCCTTAATTTATGCTAAAAAACCTAAATTACATGCAGAAACCCTTAATGTATTTAAACCTAAACTGGATGTTTCTGCACTGAGAAGAAAAAAGTTGAAATCATATTGCACTGTTTTATAGTTCATTAAAGTGCAAAAGAACAGACTCCACCATTATCATCTTTTAGCAAATCTTAAAGTAAAACAGAGGAAAGCAACATGCCCCACAGACTCACATGTTTTATGTCTGTTGCCTCAAACCAGCGAAGGATCCCGGGAAGCTTATAGACAGTGGTGAAAGTGGTGCGCTCGATCCACATGGACTATAACAAAATGAAACAGAGGAGAGAAAAAGAGAAGAAAACTGTTGCTGAGTTTTTGCCACATGTGAATAAAGCATACTTTGTAAAAACACGCTGAGCTCTTATCAAATGCTTCCCACACCATCTTATCTAATCACCCCATTCAATCATCTGAAATATTTAATCAGAGGACGGTAGTTTCCTCTGCAACCTTTTACTTTATACCCTGCAGTGAGTGCAAAATACACTAAAGAAGGAACTCTTGGCTTCAGTGTGAAGTCAATGCAAATTTACACCAGCCGATAAAATACTTTCACAGTCCCAGTAGTCGGAGCTATAAATCAACATTCAAGAAGTATCTCACAACAAATTCATTGTTTGGGTCCACAGGTCCTTTCCTCACAGGTCTTGAATAATGGAAACGCTGGACATAGTTGGACTTGTAGAAGCTACAATATGCAACAGAGAGAATCAGACACCAGGATGAAATAAAGAATTAATTAAAAGTGTAAAGAAACAATTGAGAATGGAGAACAATGCAGTAAATCAGCATAGTCAGACATTTCAGTGTTAACTTCTCAAAAATGTAAACGTAAATGCGTTAGAATTTATTTTAAAACACTGACTTGATGATCTGTTCAGGGACAGGCTTGTTTTTCAGGCGAGGAGGAATTTCCAGGACTGGCTGCACAGTGAAACACTGGATATCTGGTTTAAAATGCTTAGAAAAGAAAAATTCTGTACATGTCACACAATGCCATATACTATTCCTGTGCCATACTGATATTTGTGATTTATATGGTTTTAGCTCTGCAGCTGGGGTTTATAATAAAGGTGTAATGGGAAAAGGTTATGACTTAAAAAAAAGCCTTATACCAAATTGTTTAATGCATCCTTACTTTCTGAGCACAGAGGTCTTTTATTTTATCTCCTAAAGAGATTATTTAAAATGTATCCTGTTAAATCAGGTATTACATATATATTTGGGTTTTTTAAAGACATAAACAACTCAAAATCTTAGTCTTGGGAACATAAATGGTTTTTGAGCTAAGCGTGAAACCATTGACCCAAACATAATGTTTAAACCATCTCTGACTGAGGCCGAGGGACCAAAGTTCATTATATCCTGGTTTCTACCATTAGTCATGGAATTAAACTTGTGAGGTAAGCCTCTATCTAATATCCTATGGTTTATTTATTTAATTGTTGGGTTAGAGGACCAGGCAGTCTAATTTAAAGTTTAATATAAAGCAGATCAACGGCCGAGTAAATACGTGCCTCTTTTGCTTTTGGTCAACAAAGCTAGGTGTGAGGAAAAACTAACAGTTCTTATCCCTCTGAAAACATTATTGTAACTGGACCCGGATGCAGAATATGGAGACGGCGTAGAATGAGATGAGGATTTTATTGGAGGTTTTGGATGATGAATACAGGAACCCAGAATAGCTACAGAACACAGAGATCGGATGCTGGCGTGGCATGAGATGAGGAGCAGAACAGAGAACGGCAGACTGGAGACAACAAGGAACTCAGAAGGAATACTAGAGATAACGAAGACAACGACAACAAGGACATAGAGCAGGGAGGAACCTAACGTTGATGATCGAGCGGTGAGTGGAGATGCTAGGAGGGTGAAAGGTGGAACCAGAGAGTAATTAGATAATACAGTGAAAACAGGTGTGAAAGGTTAAAGGGGGAAAATAAGCTGAGGAGTAGAGAGAGCAGGGGAATACACAAAAGAAAGATTAACCATAAAAAAACATCTAAGTAGACTCACCAGAAAAGGAAATACCATAAGGAAAACAATAACTTCATAACCAAGTAAAGCACACAAATACAGCAAACTAACCAGCGACCAAAACACAGACCATGACAGTAACTGTGAAACATTTTGATTAGGGATCATGCATTTCTTCAATGGAGATGGAATTGTCACAAGCCACAAGTTGTCAAAGTTTGCAAAACCTTTGAGACATGGGTAAATAAGTTTAAATATGACTAAATAACGTCTGCAGGACCATGCTGCAGATGTTCTACCACTTCGGTGGTCGCCAGCGCCATCTTCTACGCTGTCGCGTGCTGGGGCAGTCGGCTGAGGACGGCTGACACCAACAGACTCAACAAGCTCATCAGGAGAGCTGGCTCTGTCCTGGGACTGGAGTCTGTGGTGGAGGTGTCAGAGAGGATGCTGAGGAAGCTGCTCAGCATCAAGGACAACACCTCCCACCCCCTACATGCCACCCTGACGGCCTGTCAGAGCACCTTCAGCCGGAGACTGAGACCACCGAGAGTCACCACAGAACGCCACAGGAGGTCTTTCTTACCTGTGGCAATCAAACTGTACAATTCCTCTTCTATCTGCAGGAGGGATAAATAGTAGTGTGGTTATTGTTATATGTTGATTGTGTACTGTACTGTGTTGTATGTGAGATGAGTGCGTCGTGTTAATTGTTATTTGATACTCTGTAACCCTGGCAAAACAATTTCCTTCGGGATCAATAAAGTCTATCTTATCCTATCTTATAATAAATAAATAACAATACTTGTCCATACAAAAAAAAAAAAGAAAAAAAAAGCAAAGTATGTAATCCAAAAGAATCAAGTTCAAACCCACGCTGCACCTTCCAGTTTTTCCATTTTTCAATGTTGTTTCCACCAAGACAAAATATGGATAAGTTTTAGTTATGTGAATATCAGCCTTCTAATATTTCTCCAAATAAATTCTGAAAAATTACATTTCAACGAAAGACTACATAAATACGTTGTTATTGCACAGTCACTCATTTCAAGTTTATTAAATAGAGCCATTATTTTTATGCAATATTAACTGATACTGATGCAGACTTCTGAGCGACCCAGTTACTTATAAATACCACAGCTCATGTGTGCTTTTAAATGTGCATTCCTGGATTTATTTGCCTCTGAAGGCTTCCCTCAATGTGATTCATTTATATTTCCTGCTTTTTATGCATTTATACAGATTAAAGCAGATTAGCTTTTTTTTAAGGATACACTGCAGAGGAGAGTTCTTGATGTCATCTCCTGGCATGGTGGTTGTGTTCAGACGAACAGAGCTGGGGAACTGGCTCATCAGCTGGTGTTGGAAATCCTCTCTGCGCTCGTACTCCTTGCCTCGGTGGATGAACACCTTGTTCTAAAGAAGGAAGAACACATACTTGCTGTGATGCTGGTAATAAAAAAGATTTGGTTTTTATGTGATTATGAAAAAAACTTTCACAAAATTACCTTTACTTCACCTTTTACTAAATTGAAAGCATTGACCACTGATTTTCTTTTTCAAATAACGCAAAACGGGTATATACCCTTAAATTATGGTTATCTATACCAGACATATTTCACTAACCCTGAGGAAAGGAGGGTACCCTTGTCCATAGTAGCCCACTGCAAAGTAGTCTGGCTTAGGTCTTAAGATCTTCATAATATTCTCATAGAGCTTGGCTTGCTTTTCCTTCAGGGAGAGATAAAGAGAGAAACCATGGATGTGTCAGGGGGTGAATTTCAGATGTGCAATGTGTGCAGTCAGGGCAGTTTAATCAGCTCATGCCAATGACAAAGCTAACATCAGCAGAATGCTGGACCTGTGAGGTTGATAGAATCATGAAAAACAGCACCCTATCCAAGGGCAATGTCTATTATTTATATAACCACATAAATTCAGCAACAGTTGAGAGAGCCACTGCTGCAGTCATATCAAGAGAAAAGAGGTATTTTTTTCAATTTTGGAAAAAAAAGTGTGGTTTTCCTCAGTATATTGTAAGACACATCGAATAAAAAGGAAACAGCAGAACAATAGGAGAGGAGCTATAAGTTAGTAGGTGACCTGGTGTGTTCAAGATAAGAAACAAGCAGTTACAGAAATTGCCACCTCGGCAGGTTTGTATGTGGCCCCACCTAGATTAGGAAAAGGGATTAAAATGCTGAATAATAACTAGGTCTACATGAATACCTGGTGGTGCTAAATGTGTTTACATACCTGGAGAATCCACCTATGCAGCATAAACAATTAAACCTAGATGAAGCTGAAGTCGAAAGTACATATTTAAGCCTGGTATCTCAAATCTTTAAATGAACACAGTCCGAACAAGCAACAGCTGTGGTAAATCAAACCACAACTCAAGTTTTTTTCCTTCAAGTAATCTAACATTTGAAATATCAATAACAAAAATAAATAGAAGACAGCTGGGGATATGAGAAGCGGCCAAACCATTGATCATGGCTGCTGTGCAGCAGATTTGAAGGTTTAAAGCCATGATGTATTACCAGCCTCTTGCTGAGTAGCTCGTAGTCAAAGATCTCATTTTCATACTGCTCTGCTAGCTCCTTGCACAAAGTGATGGCTTCCTCCCACATCTAAAACACGAGAAAAGAAAGAATCGTGTTTTTACAAAATCTGCCAATAAACTTGTTTGAGAGAATGCATCATTCTAACAGAGTGAAACACAGTTTTCAGGGTTTTTATGAGATATTTCCAAAGCTACTGACAACAACGTATAAATAATTCAGTCATTAAAAGCAGTTAATATTTTTGCAATGGTCTTTTAAGTATAATTTGTTTTTTAAACTTTTTTTACTTTTGTAACACCCAATGCATTCGACACCCAGATACATAAAGAAAGGGCAAGTACATTCTGCTATACAGTAATCTTATCACATTCTGGCAGTGTTGCTCAGAGCTTGCTGTATAAATGTTAATAAAATCATGTTTTCTCATGAATAACTGTCCTAATGCGTGTTCTGCATCAGTTATAATTGAATCCTTTAAAGATATTGGATTGTTATGGGACTTAATTGAAGAGATTTCCGATGATTATTTACAGCATCATAAAATTAACCTTTGCATGCTTGGACTTCAGTACAAACCTTGCCCTTGTCAAAGTAGTCAATGATGGTGTCATAGAGTGTTTCTTTGAGCTGCCGCTGTGTTTGGGAGCCATGCAACTCAAACTGGGGGCTACACATGTCATCAGACCACTAGAAGAGACAGAGTTATAATATTTATTACATGTTTATACATTTTTTAAACTAACATTCCATCTTTCAGGATATAACCAAACAATACAGAATATGAAGGGTAAAATTTAAACAGACCTACAAATTATTTTAATTATATCCTATGTGATAACCAAATACAGTTTTCAGTCATGTGGATAACGTGCATGACTTCCCAGAGTTGTAAGAAACTGGAAATTTTAGTTTAAGAAAAAAAAAAACACTGTAGTTTTGATACCTTGATGCAGTAACTCAACAGCGAGGAATTACTTGTGCCTTTTTGTGAGCTTGTAAACATCCCATAACAATGATCAGGGGACAAAAGAGGTGAAACACAGTCCAGCGCGCTCGTGCACATCTGCTCACGCACCAACACAATCACGGTGCAAGTCTGCTACATCAATCACCATAGCGATATGGCTGCAGTGGCCGACGCAGAGCCATAAACTAACCCCAGGGCTTCATCATTTGGAGGCCAGCGACGTAGCAACCATTTATCAGCAAGTAAAGAACTCTCTCATTTGTTGCAGGCAGACAAGTGATTAAGCTGAGCGAGGCAGTGGGTGCACTATTACACAACAAAACATATCCTGTTGTGTTTGCGTGTGTTGCTTGCCTTGAGCAGACGGGAGTGCAGCAGCAGGGTGTAGGCTGCCTCTGTGTAGTTTTCACCGTCCAGGTGAAGGTCTCGTAATTTGTACAGATATCTGAACAGACAAAATCAGACAGATTTCTTTGAACATCACTCCACTAGATGCCAGTGTTGGGCAGCTTGAACATCTGCAAATGTAGCATCAACCACGGTCCACAGCGGGTGTCAGCATTACTCTCCATATACAAACCTTGAAATATTAGCACAGGACAAGGTCGCTCAAGTGTATACACATGCAATCAAATCAAAATGTATATTTTTTTAGATGAATGACAGTCTTTTCTACACTTGGGTTGAAACAATTTATTATACACCAATTGAATTTAATATAAAATCAAATGTTTAAGAGCATATCAAAATGAAAAAATAAATGCATTAAGAGAAGGAAATGCTTTTCATAGAAAAAAGTCTTTAATTTGTACTTATTGTACATAGGCAGGTCCTTACAAAAAATATAATCATCAGACTGTTTGTGAGGCTTTGTAGAGCATGTAGAATAATTTGTTTAAGATCAATAATTCATTGAAAATTATTAAAATACACAATGAATAAAGTGCTATGAGTATGCTCCATGGGATCGTTTGGCTTCTCAGCTTTTAATACAAAAAACAAAAGTAAAATGAATATAAATTTTCATTTTTTAATATTTAATCACTGAGCTGTAACATCATTTTCATGAAATATTTATTGGTGTTTATATAATGTTTAGTGCCGTAATGGTTTGTGAACAAGAAAAAAAAAGTCTGTTTATAATGTTTGCATCCTGTTTAGCATAATAAACAATAATGCTCCGAAAGACAAAGAATAAAAAAAAAAATACTAACAGCAACATTGTGTTAGTCAACAAGAGTAGGATTGTTCAACCTTTCGATAGATTAAAATTGTAGTATATCCTTTTACCTATTTAGAAAAAGAGTAATTCTGCAGGCTAAAAAAACCTAAGAATCAAAGGGTTTTCTTTAAAGGTTTGACTTATTTTATCGGATGTGGAACCATTAAAAAAAATAAAAAAGCTCAACTGGCTCCAAACATTTTATATTCTTACACATTTAAAAAGAAAGGCAGTCAGAGGACTGGAGGAATGTAACCAAACTAATTTGAAATTGAACAAGAGGATTGAAGAAGAATTGCAAAGTTGTTGTCTAACACAAGAAATCCAGCTTTTAAGTTTACATCAATACAGTTCTCTGTTCTGACAATTTCAGTGCAATATAATGTCAAACAAAATACTTCTTTAGTGAACAACTACATGATGATTACAAATTTCAAATTTGTTTCAAAGCTTTTTTGTATATCAAAACCAATTTCAAACCAGCAATAATCGTCCATTTTGTGTACAACAATAACAGGCAGTTTATTTTCAGACTCCCACAATGATGCGTCAAACTGCATAGTAATTCTGGAGTTTATGAGATATGTGACATCATGCACAAAAAAATGCAAACCAGATTGAAATGTGTTTTTAGTATTCCACTTTCATTTTGATTAAAATTTTATTTGGGTCAAACCTAACTGCTAACTGGTAATGGTGTTGTAGTTCCTCGCAAAGTGTCACACTCATCAGTCAACTATTCTAACTAAAAGTGTAAAAAAACAAAAACAAAAAAAACACGAGGTGAATAACATAACCTGACAGAAACTATAGACTGGTTCTCTGTCAGTCATTTTCACCCTCCTAGAAACATCCTGCCTTTCTCTGCCTTTACACCTCTTTGGTGCTCCTCATGTCTTCCTCTGCTCTCTCTCTGCAGTCAAACCACCACCTGATCCATTGGATTTTGACAGTAAATCGGCGGAACTCATATAATCCCTTGTCAGATTATAAAACCCCACGCACATAAACACACATTTGAACGCCCATAGCAGTACACAGACCTAGGACTGTATTTATATGCATGCAGACTGTACAACACAGATGTAAAATTGTAAAAGCAGTTTGTGACAAATCAAGCACATAATGTAAATACCTGATGTACATTCCTTCACGGTTGATATCTTTGTAGAAGTTCTGCAAACAAACAGAGAAAAGAAGGAGTTAACTTGCAGTGAAAGCTCTCCCAAAAACAATATCGAGACAGCGTAGTTGAACTGGCTAAAGTTTAAGTTCACACTGTAACTTTTCTGTATTGCGAGTTTTTTAAATTGGATATTAGTGTGTCCTACAGTAAGAGCGTTGCACTGCATGCTTCTGATATCTCGGGAATGTTAATGTATGGTTGTCTATAATTCCCAGTTTAATTAAGTTTAATGACATCTGTGGAGAACCTAGACAAAGAGAACAAACGGATTTAGCCTGACATCTCATTACCAGTGAAAGAGACACACAATAAACACATGTATGCACAACACCAAAAATGAAAAAAATAAAAGATTTGGGTAAATTACAGTTTTTAATGGGGTTTTTGTAAGCTGTAAGCCTATCTTGTGAGTCGCATTTTCAACAACAGGACCAAAAAAAAAAGTCTGTTGCATCCTTTTTTTCTGTTTGTTTTTTTTGCATCAGATCACATAGCACCCCCCCCCCCAAGAAAAAATACAATAAGGGGAGACTGGAATTGAATGTTGAACAGACTGAATATAAATGAACACCTCCAAGCCTGCACATCGGTCCTTAGTAGAAAAACTGTTCCCACTCAGAGTTGGGAGAGAGAAGTTGCCTTCGAGAGGGACAGTTTAAGTGCCTTACTTGTCACTAGTGATGGAAAAGAGCAGGAGATTGACAGGGGCATTGGGGCTGCATTTACAGAGATGAAGACCTACACTTCGGTTTTTTGGTGAAGAAAGAGCTGAAACAAAAGGTAAAGCTTTTTCCAACTACATTTTCAGTACAAGCTAAGGTCAGTCACCTAACCGAATATATCTGTAGAAAAAGTGGCTGAAATAATCAAACAATATTGGGTTGAAGATAATGTTTGCATGCATTTCAGTATGATAGATGGAAGGATGGACAGATCAATGGATGGGATAATGTACCAGAAAGTTTGTTCATCAGGAGAACAATAAATAATTTACAAACATTGATTGGGATTGGATAACGGGCTAAAGAAATGTTTGGTGTAGTTTAGTGTAATTCATTCACATCTCAAACATAAAACAAAATACATTGCACTCAATAGTATTTAAAAAGAGTAGATGTGTTAATAGGTGACCCCAGGGAAGATTAGTAGAAACTTTGTTTTATTTATTTGCACACAAAATAGCTACAAGAAACTAACTTACTTTGTCCAGAGGATTAAAAAGCCTTTACATTTGGAGGTACATTTATGTTCCTTTGAAAGTGCATCTGCATCAGGAAGCTTGGAAAATACATATACGTGAGTTGTTGTGCGTTAGCCTGGGGCACGGTGTAAATATGAAAGTGCTTGCTTGCCTGGAGAAAGGATTTTTTAGCCCACGAAATAAATTAAATAGAATACCTAATGGGCAACTGCCACAAGCTGTAAACTAACTACTTCTGCCGTTTGCCAGCAGCGTTCTTCTAAAAAGGGACAATAAGAGATGTAAACACAGACCCAAAGATTCATATTAAATTTATTACATTAATTATTATATTATAAATTTTTAATAAAAAATGTCTAACCTTCAGCATATAATAGTTTATTTGGACAACTAAAGAGAAACATTTAAAGAGTGCATCAACGAATGAAACCTCCTGTGTATAGGCTAAAGCTGAAGATTTAAAAAATATCTTTCAATCAATCAACTAATAAAATCAAAGGATGGAAAATAATCATAAAGAAAAATACCATAATGATAATGATACAACATATTCACCATTGGTTTACCGTAAATGTATTTAAATATCAGCCAAATGTAAGGCAAGAACACGAGCTCTGATTTTATTGTCATTGAAAATGGCTGCATAACAATACAGGTGCACAATCCCCCTTTACCCAGCATTTTCAGTAATAATGTTTAAACTCAGACATTTCATTTGTTGTGCTCATGGCTGGTAAAGTGAGAGGAAACATCATACAAACACCATAGTGAGATCAAAAGAGCTGTCTGAAGCCTTCAGACAGAGGACTGTGGCAGCTAAGGGCTCTAGTAATGGATTTAAAGAGGTATGAAAAGACTTAGATATAAGCTACTCCATTGTATGGAAAATAGTATGTCACTGAAGGATATTCAAAACAATTTCCAACATACTCAACCATTAAAACAGACCAAGAGATGTTAAAGTCTTCAAAAAAATGTATAAAATTGGTATTAATTTGCTGTACTCCAATAGTGGCATTAACAAACACTAGCTACTAGCTTCTGTGGATGTGCTAACAGGGGTTTCCACTGTGCCTTTTAATGTATATTAAGGTGTAAATGCTGTTTAAACTTTAACAATAATCATTTAGAAGCATTTTAGAGCAGGTCCCCAGTATTTGTGGGTGGGTGTCATGCCTAACCCCTGGTGATCTACTTTATATCTGTTCTATAATGAGAAAGTTTGTTGTTCAGTGCAACTAAGTCACTTTAATTTTTAGATCATTATGTGAACACTTCTCAATCACGTTAATTGGGCTTTTCTGTTTTGTGACCCGAAAAGTTGCATGTCTCTGAAAATTCAACAAGCATTCAGCAAGAATTAAATTCAACTAGCTCCCAGCATCAAAGTATTAAGCCTTTGCTAGTTCAAGTTTTTACATGTAACTCACCGTATGGGTACTAATGAGCTTTTATTTTATCTATTAATTTTTTTAAGCAGTCATCTCAGAAACCATGTTTATTTTTGTGTTGCTTTTACTAACCAGGAGATTGACAGTGCAGCTCATGCGGTTGTTACGGCTGTCATCATTCATCACGGTGCGGTAGTCAAGGAGACGAGTGAGGAGACCTTTAACCAAAGAGACAAAGTGCTGCACCTGTGGCTTCAGTGTGGATTTCTCAGCTGCGCAGTCCAACAAGCTGGTAATCGAGAATAAGCAGGCATCATTATTAACGACCTACAACAAGGTTTGTTTTTCATGCCTGCTAGGTTTCCATGTTATTCTAGTGTTGACAGTCCAAGAACAAAAAAAATATACTCTGGTTAAAGGATTTATTGTCAGAACACCGAATATATACATAAACTCAGTAATCTAAATATTTTATTTGGGTTTAATAGGCTTAAATAATCCGACCTACATGGTTTCTAGAAGTTGCATGTATCGTTCATCTCCTCCTCCACCTTCCACCTCATGATCCAACTTCAGGATGATCTCGTTTTCAAACTGTTAAAAAAAAGCAAAGGTTTGGAAAGGAAGCAGTGGTTAATTCAGGGATAGGGTAAGAATCATCAATCATGCAAATGCATGTAGGATGTCTGTTGTTTCATGTTCAACACTGTGTGTCATTGTTTTCAAACCAGGCAAGATATTTCTCTGTAAAATGTCTATGGATTTGTTTTATCGGCATGGAGTTTGATTCCTGCATGCAAGTTATTTATCCACCTTTTGGAAGTTTCCAAACTGGACATGTTCGCAGGAGATCATGTCAAAAAAGATGGGAATTGTGGCTCTTCTCAGCTCCTCTTCAGGAATCAAAGTCATCTCGAGAATTGGACCCACCATACCAGGGATAAAACAGATCTTATGACTTCCTACAACAGAAAAATAAATGCGTGTGAATAAAGGATCTGCAGTCAATGTATCACTTTTATTTATTTATTTTTTTAAAGAAAACGATTACATTATTAGAGACGAGATGAGTGATTTTGTTATTTTCTAATGTTTCCACGCTTGTTGTTTTTTTTTTTTTTTTGCTATTGCCTTAAGGAAAGCATTAATAAATCTAACTATTTAGCAGAAAATCTAAGTAAAAGCAACTATAGACTGTGAATAGAAACAGTTTCTTTATCCAATGTATCTGAAGTAGCCAATATAATAATGATTTGCTTTAAGAGTAATATTTGTGCTTTTGGGGTTTTAACTGCATGCAATCATATATGCATTGGAAAATAGAGGGTGTTGAATTTCAACATTTATTAAAAAATTTTAAAATACATAAAAAGAAAAAGCAGAATTTGGTTTTTGAAATTATAACCTCTTGGCATCTGCAGTGATAAAGTATCCAGGCTTTGCTTGTGAGTTTTAATGGAAAAATAATATATTTGTATCAGTCTTCAACCTTATCTTGAAATAAACATTAAAACTTGCATGTCAAACTTGAAACACCTGACCTACACCTTTGACATACTTCAGTTTTAATGTTTTCTATGGAAAATCCTATGTCTCCTTTTAAGCGTGTTTTGAGTTTAGTGGGAAAGAAGGATACAGAAAAAAACAAAAGGAACAAAGAAAACCCAAAATACATTGTGTGGTATAAACTGGTTCCCTCCAACCAACTTTCAACTAACTCCCTGAGTCTCTGTGCACAAAACAAAACTTTGTTTCCCCCTTTTCTTCTAACTGTGGTTTTTACAGCATTTACCACATTTGCATTTCTATTTTAAAATGTAACTTTGCATAAGTTCTTCATATAAGAAACCAGTCACTATGCCATAATATTTAGACTTTGTATGATGCTTTAAAGTTTCTCACCAAGTTTGTACCAGATATCACGTATAGCAAAGCCAATGAGCCATCTCATATCTCCATATCTGAAAGAAAATGCGAGTGAGTGAGAATAAAAGGAAAAGTACACAGAAACAGATAGGAAAAGAAACATCAGCCCCTCTGTTTGTAACCAATTATTTAATCAATACTTATTTTCACCTTCAGAAACAGAACAATCCCTTAGGAAAGATAATGCAGCAATACTCCAACTCAACTGAATTGATCTGCTGTCTACACGTAACAATGGCTTTTAATAGGTAGTGTCATTAGCACAGGGAGAACAGATGTGGTAAAAATGGGGAAATTAAATGTTTGTAGACTCACTTGACCAGAATTTTGTTTCTCTTGGTTGGAGAAAAATGCTGAAGTTGCAGAGACTCTTGAGTAATAAATGCCACGGCCAAGTGGAAGTAGTTATTCCAGAGCTAGGGAGACAGAGAGAGGGTACAGTGGAAATCTTTAACAAGTATCTTAAACAGCGAAATAGAAAAAAATATATAGCATTCTTACATAATTTGCATAAAGCATACAAAATATGCTTACCTGAACTTCAAAGTCATCATTAGTGAGGAACTTTTGATTCATTGTGTCAGCATAGGTATTGATGGCTCTCAGGAACACCCTAATAGACAAATCAATGTTAAAAATTTGAATTTGTACTACCTATGTTATGTTGTTCTTTTGACATATATTATAGGCTTTGCATTGAGAGCAATCTAATTTTTGCAAAAAAATGCTAGACATATTGTGTCAATGCTGTTGACACGATACATATTAAACTTATTTTAACTAATGTGTTGATTGCATCTCCAACAAATAAGTAAAAAATATATAAGATCAGAGGAGGTTTTTTTTCATATAATAGCACCAGAACCACTGATACAAAAATGGATGTTCTGCTGCTAATATGTTTTCATTCAATTATGAAGAAATTATGTATGTTCCTTTCAAAGATTCATTAGTGGAGTCATATTATTTTTTGATGAAATAGTAATAAAAAAAATTGAAAGCAGAAGTTTACATTTTTGGCAGATGTTCTGCCAAAAAAGATGCAGTTATTCCATCATAAAATTGCCTTGATATTAAAGGGAATAGAAAAGGGAAGGAGAGAGAACAAGATTGGCATATTATTTATTATTTTTAAGTTCACAAATTCGTATTAAAAATAAAGTTGAACCATTCCCAAAACTTTATATAATAAAAAGTTTGTGGTTGGGACCATTTTCCAGCTGGATGGATGGATGTATGAATTGATGGACATAATACTTGTTTTGACTTAGCCTATTGATTAAGGGTAATATGGGGATGAGGTTAAAATTTGAATTTTGTAATTCATTTCATTTGTTTGTAGAAAGATTCTCTCTGTGAAAAATAGTTTTGATGCATGCTTAAAGACTCACACTTCATATAAATCCAGGGTCCATAATAAATGTATGTAACCTTTTCATCGGCTCTCTAACGATCAATAACAAAACTAGCCTTATGTGGGAAAAAAATCCCATGAATAAAAAGGTGCAATGCATCAAAACAGTTTTTTTTCTAGATAAGGAATTTCATGGCTTTTTTATACACCAAACTGCTTCTTCAGGGATTTTTAAAGTATTACTATTCTTCTATGTTAGTAAAAGCATGACAGCAGCTCTACACACTGAAAGCAAAGAGGTATCAGTGAGATGTTATTTAATGCATTTTTGAACTAAAGGAGAAACTGCTTCCAGCCTCTTTTGGCCCAAACACTATCTATCATCATTATCCACAGCCAAATGACATCCCCCCCCCCACACTCATTTTCTATATAGTGGGACTCACATGCCAAAATTGCATACTTCTTCCCAAATCCTAGTCTCCAGAGTGAGTTGTCCGCTCTACGTTGCTTGCTCTTCTACCTATTACTGTCCCTCTTTGAAACAGCTTTAGCGCCTTCCCACAGCTTTTTTCATTGATAGATATTGGTCTGTCAACCAGTGCACACCAGCGTATTTGTCACATCAGCCATTTTCATAATTACAAACTTGATCCAGGCTTTACTATCTCTAACTCATCTCAGTGTGGGTTTGTGCTGATGAACAATTCATTGTGGATGTTGACAGTAGTTTAAGATGCAGCACCAGGCCTCATGGGCTGAACAGTCGGCCATACCAGGTCTTTTGTGGCTTATTCAGCAGAATGAAAGGATCTTATAATGTGTATCCTCCAAACCTTGGTACCCCATATAAATGCAAGTATTGCTCACTAAGTACTGCACCTGTTCTGCACCATAATCATGGCCATCCAGTCAGAGGGATAAACATGTTTTCCAATCAGGTCCTTAAAAAGCAGGAAGGACTCCATCAGGAAGTCCTGTGATCAAACATAAAAATGTGAATAACTTCCTGTAAAACTTTAAGCCATCTATCATCAAAATTGGAATGAACTTACCACTAAATCAGTAGTACCCGAGAAGGTTTCTATGTATGTGGCATAATGGCGATCATCCATTTGACTCAGGATAGCTGTCATGCAGGCAACGACTCTTGACTAAAGTAGTAAAGGGAAATAAAACAGTGAAAGAAAAACAGTCATTGCTGCCACTTGTGGTAGCTATGAGTAGACCAGCTCGGCTAATTTCCAATATACGTCGTTGGCACTCTAGTCAAAACCCAGCATGACAGCAGTCTCAGCAGGAAAAACTGTTTATTCTTGATGTTGCCCTCTTATCTGCCTCCGTGTGCCAAAAAGAGGGCAACGAAATGTTATTCCAAATGATCATAATTCTTAACAACAAACAAAACCATTGCCAAGGGGACTGGTGGCCTTTTCTTTTTCCAGAATATATTTATTAGTTTAGATGAGGTAGGATAGAGATTTAGCAGAGGTTTCTGTTTGTTTCACACATAAACAGCTATGTTGGTGTCCTAATTTCAATTGGAAATCATGATACACTTCAATTTGGTTGTAATATGGTAACAATGACACATATCATCAAACAAATAAAACTGATTTAAAAACAACTTCTATGTAATGATGGTAACATGTTGTTCTGAAAAGGTTTCTTGAGTTCCTTATGTTTAACATTTTAGACATGGACATTAATATTGTAAACATACATTTACTGTTATTTTACAGTATTTTACAGTAAAATCCCAGTGTTATCAGTGAACTTTAGTATGTTCTCATCAACTGTACTTATTTCATTATTGCAGTTACCAGAAATATTTCAAGCTATTACTGCTTCCACACATTTGGCGACAGTAGCCAAAATGTCAAATTGACTGAAGCAGAAACCGTTATTTCATTACTTTAAAAACAGCTAAAGCTATTATTTACAGACTACTAGTGGCCTTTGTAAATTGATAATAAAAATGACTTTTATCGGCACAGTTAAGTAACCACCATTTCTAACTTTTTAAGCATATGGCAATAACATTTATGTGCTCCATTATTCTCTTGCGATGGAAAAGCAATAATTTCGTAACACCTTTTTATGACTTGTAAACAGTTACTAAATTTTTAACATCTTATTTCAAGCTATTACTGCTTCCACACTATTTATATGGAATCAAATTTTTTATGAGTTTATTAATTGTATTAAAAGATGGTTCTTCTAATTTCCCCATTTTTACTTACAATGCAATTATTGCTTTAACAATATAATGTTACACATAACAATATAATGGTAATAAACATACATTATTACCAAACCAAATGTACAGTTTTCCTATCAAACAATTTTGTGATCAAATGCTATTATTGCAATTTAAATTAGTAGCAATCTATCCATCCATCCATTATCCAACCCAATTATCCTTGTGGGGCCGCAGGGGTCTGTTGGTGCCTGTCTCCAGCTTACAATGGACCAGAGGCAGAGGTGCATCCTGGACAGGTCGCCAGTACATTGCAGGGCAACACAGAGGCATTCAGGACAAACAACCACTCTCGCACATACTCACACCGAAGGACTATTTAGAATACCCAATTAGCATAATACTTGATGTTTTTGGACTGTGGAGCACCCGGAGAGAACCCATGCATGCACAGGGAGAACATGCAAAGTCTTTGCAGAAAAACCCAAGGTGGAATAAAACCCAGAGCCTTCTTGCTGCAAGACAACAGTGCTACCAACTGCAACACTGTTCAGCCCATAAATAGCATTTTTGTTAATTATATAGAATCACATAATTGTGTATTATTAAAATTATTTTGCAAAATGTATATTTTCAGTATATAAACATCTTTAAATCCTTTTACAAGCCAGTAAATAAATAAAATTACCTTTTTAATCATAGGCATTTATCAGTTTACTCTATTGGTAAGAACAAACTAAAAGCTTTTACTATTGCATGCCTATCACACAGCTTTTTACAAATAATAATGTTCACCAATCATATAAGATAAGGGATAGAAGTGAAGCCAGTGTTGTTTGTGCGTGTGTGTGTGTTTGTGTATGTGTGTGTGTGTAGTAAACAGCTGGCAAAAGTAATGACAACGTAATTTAAATTAAATTTGGACATTAAAAGAAGCCGGAGTGCAGTATTGCTGACCTTGATTTTGGGCTGTTCTTTTTAGCATTTTTTTCCTCCCTCTGCATGAGTGCTTTCTGTTCTTTTCATCTGTCATTGTTTACCTATGGAAGTCTACATACAGATATGTTTCAGGAAACACCACAGACATGCTGGTATATGTGTGAGCAAGTGATTGGGTGAAATTATCCACAAGAGTTGGCAACAGCAAAAAAAAAAAAAAAAGGAAACAAGCAACAGAGATGAGAGATGATTGATGGCTAATTGAAGATAAAAGATGAACGGCACCCAGTGTGGTGACAGCTTTTGCCTCATCTCGTCGCTTTAAAATAAGCAGGGCCTGTGTTTGTGCTTATTTTACTCTAAAGAGCAAAACAGGAAGTTTCTTAGAAAGCTAAATCAAACACAGAGGCATAAACTGACATTAAACAGTATTTCAACTGCATGACATGATTCAGACGAATGCGCCCCTTGTCTGGCCATTTAGTTTAGGTTGCTTTTTGCCTTATAACCAAACCCTTCTTCAAACCTCTCGACAACTTTCGTCCTGACATATATGGTGATTTCATTTATGTTGTTTACTCTATCTAATAAATGTTGAAGGTGAAAAACGAGTTGATCCTATTAACTAATTAAGTGACTTCTATGGTAACTGGTTTCTATGGATTTCATTTGGACGTATCAGAATAAAGTACTGTGTTTGTGATGAGATAGAAAGGTGTGGAATATATAACAGATTTTTGTAGTTTTAAACTTGCGAAAATTTAGTCTTTAGACAAATTAGTATTTAATTAGCAATCAGAACATTTCTGCCATGATGAAAACACAAAGTAATCATCATTAAAACAGGAAGTTTCTTAGAAAGCTAAATCAAACACAGAGCCATAAACTGACAATAAACCATCTTTCAACTGCATGAAATGATTTATTAAATAAATATCTGACTGGCTATGAAGACTCCAAGGTCAAAGAAGTTTGAACTTACTTCATAAATCCAATCCACATCTTCTCTCTAACTCTTGCAATTTAGCGACACCCGAGACCACTTTAGAAGACTCACATCTTTTATCTCTCTCTTCTCATTTGCCTCTCCTCTCCTGAATGCTCCCCCTATTAAACGTGCCATAAGACCATTTTAGTCTGACATCTAAGCATTGACTAATTACCGAATGTATGTGTTATTCATACGCCTTAATTTTCTTTCAGAACTCAATAGTTATATTTGTGCAATAAACTCCTGACCTCAAAGCCAGACTTTGGTACGGAAAATAATCATTGGCAGTTCCAGCGACATCATTGTGGGAGTTTAATCTTATTATACAATTTAGTGTGTCTGACATCCCCAAATAACGGGCATCTAAAGATGAGTCTGAATGGAACAATTAACTCACCCTGCCTCTCCCTCTATCTTTTCCTCTTTAGTGTGCAGTCACTGAAGAGTAACAAGATTAGGAACCCACCCACACACTTGGTCACTTACCAGTATTACCCCAAGGAGGATTTTCGCCTCCATGATAACTCATTGTGTTTGCCTTTGCATGTTTGCGTATTAAAGTGCAGGTCGTGTGCTGTAGTGTCCTACTTCACTGTAATTGCCGTGCTCTGAGGATATATCATCAGCATCTCCTTTAAAACTCCATCTAAATGCTCAAGGGGGCAAACTGTTTCTCTCCTCTCAAAATAATGTGTTTCATTAACACCTTCAAGGAGATGCTAAAAAATATTGAGAGTCCATTTGCCAGCTCTGTATTAATAAAACAATCATTGGTGTCACAAAGAGAAAGAGGGATCTTAGGGCTTGTTACGGCAATGTCCTTTCCTCTCATTCTCTGATTAAATTATATTAAAATGTATAATTTTTGACTTGCTTTAAAATGACAGTTGCTTGAAAAATGCCTGCAATATAGACAGCACTAATAATTTCAGCTTTACTACAGCAGAAACCCCACAGAAGGTACAATGTTCACTGCACTTTATGAAGGAATTTGGTTGAATTTTACAACACAATTACATTTTTGTATTAGTTTACCTATAGCAGTGACAGCCATTTTTAAACATTTAAGCCTCACAGTGGCACTAAAGGACATGCTAGAAAAAGACTACAACAAAAATACTAAAACTACTACTGCTGCTTTTATGTAAAGAAAACTTTTACTCATTTTAATAGGGAAACTTTTGACATTGCTGGTGCTGGAGGAACAGAAAATAAATGTGTTCCCTAAAGCTGAATGATGTAGGACAGATGAAATTAACACATGTAAATTTTAAAAGTTTTTTTTTTTATCATTTAAACTGACTGGATTCAATAAAGGTTGTACCAGAGTGCCTCTACCAGCCAGCTTACAGCTGCATCAAAACACTAACTAGTAAACTCTTCTTTGGTGCACCTGTACAAAATCAGAATAACATTTAGTTGAACCTAGCTAATGAATAAATGTGAAACAGATCAATGCATCAGTGGTCTTTTTTCAGCTCAGTGTATATTTGGGAATATGTGTGATAAACTGGAACACAAATGCAAAAAAGCTTTTGCATCATAAAATTTTAAATTAAGACATAACAAGTGGCAATATTTATCCATTTTATAAACATACTGTTTTAACAAAATTAAAAAAATAAAATAATCAAATTAAGAATTACATATATATATATATAAAGTCACTTTCAATTAATAAAAAAAGTATGCAACAGATTTCATTTAAACTACTGAGGTGGATGAGTTTATAACCCCACAAAAATTCCTGTTACATGAGCAGGTGCTTACTGGTGTGGAAAGGGTGGGTTCACATCAATGATTTTACCAAGATTTTGTGTATTTAAAATTTTCTGATTGCAATTGTCTAAGGTAAAAAAGAAAAAACAGAATTGAAATGAAATAAATAAAAACATTATGACTTTGGCTAACTTTAACAGACAGTCAGATTCAGCTTAAATCTTTCCTGTGCTCTTATTTCTACCATTTCTTCTGTTGTTTCCATCTTCCATCCTTTATTGCTCCATTTGAGGCACACCCCCAGGTGGGAAATCATTACATGGCTCTCCACTGTGATTTTCTAATATGGTTTTAAACAAAACATCATAAATAAATGAACAAAACAGAAAAAAACAAAAGTGAGTCTGTGGTACTGCTCCTTTGGCTAGTCTTTGACCTCACTCCATTACACACAAACACAAATAAGTTAGCATGTTTCCAACACCCAGAGGCCAAAACATAAAGCTGGAGTGGTTAAAGGTAGAAACGGATTGTCAGGAGGTTTAATTAGAGCTGCTGTTAGTATTTGTCGCAGACAAAGATTGAGGGGGTCTCTTTGTATTTGGAGCGTGAGCGTGAACATTGAGGTCTGGTGAGGAAAGAGATCAATGTGTCCTCGTTTTCTTCTTTTCCAAGTCAAGTGCAGGGAGACACATTCAGGTGATACTAATAGGACAGAGAACAGCTAGGAAAAGGGAGTTCAAGGAGAAAGGAACAAAAGGAGCAATGGAAGCATGAAGATGAGAGGAAAGGAAGAAAGAAAGATGGGATAGAATGAAATATTTTTAAACTACAAAAAAAGACTTTACTTTTTCTACAGACTAGAAAGCAAATACCTTCTCCTCTCTTCCTCTCTTTGACCATTACATGGTTGTTCTCTCGTCGTGCAATCCAAAATCAAATAGCTGTGACCATGCTCCAACACAGATATCACTTGCATCAAACCCTGCTTGCCGCTTAGCCTGCATGTGTATGGACAAACCCATTTACATCACTACAAGCTCACACATAGCAGCCATTCTCCCTCTTACTAAAGGTCAGCTGAAACACAACACAAGGTGAGTCAAACACTTTGCTTTGGTGCATATTCCCCTGGTTATTCTTAGGTAGGGGAGGGGGTCACCAGGGACAAGAGGATGGTGCATTTGAGAAACACTCAGTGATAAGCCTCTCTTAGGTTGTTCGGAACGTTTACGAATATTTTACACACTGATAAAAACATTAGCTGGTGCATATAAAAAAAATACCCGTACTTTTTTAAGTTTTTAAAATGTTGTAGTGTTAAAACCAAGCATCTAAATGTATTTTGTTTGCTATTTATACAGCTAGATCCTAAAAAAGAGACATTTAAAAAGCAGGGCACCTAATTTTATTTAGACAGGATTAGGAGCAGGTTCAAATATCAGCAATATAGTTCTAAATATTTTAAAATTTGATTTAGGTCTGGACATTAAATGGGCTGTTCTAACATCAATAATAACAATCATACAACGCTGGTTGTATAATGATGGTTGTATATTGATGGTTGTAGTTCTGCTGTAAGGGAAACATCCAATCACTCCCAGTCTTTGTTTTCATCAAGCATAGTCCTGTTTATGAGTGCATCACTATTCACATCCACTAAGATTAACTTTGCTGTCTCAGCTCAAGAGAATCAACCCAAAATTATGATGCTCTCATCACCATGTTTTGACGATTTGTTGGGGGTCATATACTGTCCTATACGTTGTTTAATGTATTATAGGTGACTTGTTACGGTTCTCGTAATTGAACATTTTTGCCACTTTTTCACGAAGGCCAGATTTGCAGACTTGTATCACTTTTCAGACGAATGCGCCCCTTGTCTGACCATGTAGTTTAGGTTGCTTTTTGCCTTATAACCAAACCCCTTCTTCAAACCTCTCGACAACTTTCGTCCTGACATATATGGTGATTTCATTTATGTTGTTTACTCTATCTAATAAATGTTGAAGGTGAAAAATGAGTTGATCCTATTAACTAATTAAGTGACTTCTGAAGGTAACTGGTTTCTATGGATTTCATTTGGACGTATCAGAATAAAGTACTGTGTTTGTGATGAGATAGAAAGGTGTGGAATATATAACAGATTTTTGTAGTTTTAAACTTGCGACAATTTAGTGTTTAGACAAATTAGTATTTAATTAGCAATCAGAACATTTCTCCCATGATGAAAACACAAAGTAATCATCATTAGGAATAATTAGAGCCTTACGCAACGTGGTGTTTACCATCGTTTTAATGTCAAAAGAAATTGAAGTCATCCTGAGCTTGAAAGAATGTTGGTGCAGACAAATGATCAGATCAAAGCAGGTTGAGTGTCAGGAAGGTCTATGGCAGATAATTACTTCAGTGTTAAAAAAAAAAAAAAAAGATAAAAGGGGAGGACCGAATGGCAATAACAGGAAAGAAATGGGGCCAAAAATGAGGCTAAAAAGCTCAGAGTCAGTGAGCAGTAGTAGACTGTTCGGCTAGAAAAGCAAAGGTATAAATAAAGTGAGTGACCCAAGCAACAGTGCACATTTCTGTGGATACGTGTGGGTCCTGGCTCGACTCCAGGGAGCAGACACTTCTATCCTGCCAAAGTTCTACTGGGTCCGTTCTCGTGCCAGGGTTGATGTAGTGAAATACACAAACGCGGACATCAAAACCTCAGTATTCCACTGAGATAAGCCTCTAATAGGGAATAATAGAGAAACAGCTTAAGTTAAAAAGGAAACCTAACAACAGAGCAAAAAAATGGATGTATATAAGAGTTAATGAGAAAATTGCAGTAGGTAGTAGCAGCAGAGATAGAAATCGATTAAGGAGAAGAAGAATGTAAGGGGGTAGAGAGAGAGAGAGAGAGAGAGAGAGTGAGAGAGAGAGATGGAGGGAGGGAAATAATCACTGGGCTTTGCGAGGATCAGCAGCGTCAGAATGAGGCAGGGAGAGACAGAGAGCGGTAAAGAGTCAGAGGAGAGGAAAGGAGAGCGCTGCCGAGGACTTAAGGACTACCAGCTACAAGAGAGCCACACCAAAAAGGAGGGAGTAAAAGGATGTGGACCAAAGAGTACCATAAGAAACGGTGAGTGACTTTGAAAGCAAGTGTGGAGTGTGTATAGAGGAGTAATGCCATAAAAGCTTACATGGTACTTTTATATCAAGGTCTATATTGACCCTCTCAGGAATATTTCTCGTCTAATGGTCTACAGCTATTACTTTCAGTTTCAAAGCACTTCATTTAAGATTAAAGACACTGGGTTGTTTATTTGATTGGAGGGAACTGGGACTGTTAGGAAGCAGCTGCAACAGTAGGCAAAAAAGTGTGTGCTTTGTTTTTATAATTAAGTCTTTATGAATTTGTTCATTTCTAGTGACAAAACCTGTCTATTAAGTTAAAAAAAGGGCATTGTGTCAGTGAGGTTGTGTGATCATATTAACACTGATCCTCACTCTGAAGCTGTAGCAGGTATGAATTCCTGTTGAAACAGCAGGAATTGCAAACAGTGTGTGATTTGCTCAATGAGTGCCTATTTTGCAGGTTGTATTATGCATATTGATGATATTTATTGCAAATTTAATAAGGATTCTAAACCCTAACATATATGTGAGTGTGTGTTAATTAATTGTTACTAAATGCTTCTGAACTGGTTATCATAGCAGGAGGGGTAGCTTTAAAATAATCTCCTGTACACTAATGTGTCCCCTTTGTACCTATGTGTGTATTCTAGGTAAGCCTTTGACTGTGGATACATAAATCTGGTCAATATCCCTCTAATGTATGCAATTCAATCCTAACATTCATGTTATGGTTGTAATACTTAGCAGCTACATTGATGTTAGGTCATCCCAAGTTAAGTGTCCACCAAATGATTTAAACAGGACAAAACGAGTACAGTACGAGAGGATCCAGGAATGCACTGCATAGACAGTCTGGATATATGACCTTTGCCCCTAAAATGTTTGCAATGTTATAACTAAATTAGGAGAAGTATTTGAAACAAACTGTGAATACATATTGTATGGCTCAAAATTGCTTCGGTAAATATTTTCTAGACTTGTTAAAACATGTGAAACTAAAAAGTGACAGAGTCCTGCTATTTCTTTCCACTGTTTTACATTTTCTGATTACCTGGAGGATGTGCAAATCCACAGTTTGCAAATATTTGGTTTATCTGGCAAGAATTTCCTTTGACAATTGGTTTCTGTGAAACCCTTGAAAAACAATGTTTCCTAATAATCAAGAGTTGTCAAAGTTGTTCTGCTTTTGGATAAAGTCTAGTTCTTTCTTTATTCCTTTATTGTTATTTGTTGATTGCTGCAAAATGCTCTGTTTCAAATTCACTTTCATGCAGTGCCAGCTTTTAAAATCAGAAGTCCTTCAGATGCTGCTGGATTCTTTGTTATCTCAAAAGTTGAGTCTCACTTGTACGGATGTATCTGCTGTTTGTTCATTGCTTCAGCACAATTTAATGGTGCTGAACAATCATGCCAGCAGAAGAAATACTGAGCTTTTTTTTTTTCCTTTTCAGACATGACTTTCAGGTTATGATTTTGACCAATACTGATATTGTATTCTAATGGAATTTTATTCTAACATGCAAAATAACAAAACTAGGCGGCAGAATAATCAATTCATCAAAAGCCTTCTCTAGAAGAAAGTGAAAGTTCCTACTCGTTTGTTGTAACCGTGTATTTACTTTTTTTTGTAAGCTAAATCTTAATTACAAATGCAGTGTTAATTACCTGTCTATTAATAAATGCACAATCAAACATAGCACAGAACGGAGTAAAAGCAAAGAGTTTAATGCAAATCACACCCGACAAACCTCATCAATAGGTGACAACATTAAACCTGCATTTGCTTTCAGTCCATTGCTTCTCCCCAGAGAGTGACGGATGATGAGGAGAAAGAGCAAATGGAGGTTAAAGAAGAACTGACAGGGAGACAAGGGGAAGATCGTAAAAAACTGTGCCACTGTGCGTAAGATTTTTCAAACAGATACTATGTTGTGAGGACCCACTGATCCTTAAGAGGCCTTAAAGTGTTAGGTTTAGGACTTTGGAAAGAGTTTAGTGTAATAGATGTGTAATGCTAATCGTTAGGATTTAGGTTAATGGTCAGGCTTATGCTAAAGAAATGGATTAAAAAAAATCAATTAAAGTCAATTCAAAGTCCTTTTGAAGATGCTTATGTTGTGCCGCAACTTTAACCTCTGTTAACCAGGCAGACTTTGGTAAAGTGACGAGACAAAGATGAGAGGCAGGAAAAGAGGGAAGGACTGGGAAGTCAGAGGAACATAAAGATAAGAGTGAGGGGCAGAAGCTGGTATGGAGAACAGAGATGTAGAAGAGCAGATAAAAAAACAAAGTTTACTGATGTTTTAATGTTCTTGAAAAATTGAAGTTTGAACAGATCCACACATTGCTAATTAATTTATCTATTTTTGGGGTTAGGGTTATCTTTTCATTACAGACCTTTCAGAAAAGAATGAAAGTATATAAATGATTGAAAGAAACAACAAAACAGCAAAAACAAGTCCTGAGTTAAAACAAAAGTTGAAATAACAAAAGATATGGTAAAAAAAAAAAAAAATCCCATCTATCACATTTTATTAGTCATTGATTAGTGAGTGGGTCAGCTGGGAAACTTCAAATCAAGGTGATGCTGACCCTAAATCCAAAATTTTGTGTTCCTGTGATTACTTCACGATATCAAGTTGATGTGTTATATTTGGATATTCAGCTTTTCATTTGTTTCATGCTCTGCAGCTCAACCAACATAGCACATAAATTACTGCAGCCAGCAAAAAAACAAATTAATCAGATCAGTAGATGGATTTGCCAATACTTTTTCTCTTTTTATACAGGCGTATTTATGGTCAGGAGTCTCTGAGGGGTTTCCTATTGAAATAGGACACTACTCTTCAAGCTGTCCTGTTTGTAATTCTATCATATTAATGCGGCTAAGTAAGGCTGTGAACATGTTATTAAACTAATGATAATTAATTTAACTATGCATCATTACAGAATTAGCATATCGCAGAATTACCCTTTGACCCGTGCCAGAACACTGGACACCAAGACTAAAGATGTTTATTTATTTATCATGTTTGATTTTCAATTTCCTGAGAAATAATTAATTTATCATTAATTTCTCACACTTATACAATTTCTGAGAAGATGCAAATGAGAAAAAGCAAAAACCTATTCCTGTCTTTATCTATTTTCACTTTTTATGGATGATTAACACACAACTGGTTCCTTAGAAGGACTGTATTTGAACGTTCTAGGGTCCATAGGTTTCTATTTCATTTGTTTTTAGCTTTTGCTCTTTACAGGAAAAGAAATCTCTTACCAAAACCTATACATGCAAATGAGATTGTTTGGACCACACACGAAACAGGGGGAGCAACCATGCTCACAAATGGGATTAGGACACATGTACTCTCTGAAAACTCATAAAGTTCTTGTGTTGCATGTTAAGCAGTATCAGTCAACTATTGTAAAGGTGTTGTTGAAACGCTTGCATCTTTTACTATCTGTGCTTCACAGAACCAGTCAGCTCTTATAATATGAACATTAACCTTTTATGGCATCTGGCTTTTACACTTAAAATGCTGATGAAAGTGCTTTGTCCCTACACAATATAGCTGGACTCAATTAAAATGCATAAGAAATCCAGCTGCAACCAGCCCTGAGCCGATTCATTGCTTCTTTTCACTGATCATTGCTAGATTTACACTTCTCTGCGGCTAAACAAAATGCTGCGGTGTAAAACTTAAAAAAACATGAGATCAGCAAATGATTACAAAAACAAAACCAAACAGCGATATAGGAGATAAAGCACACACGTTGTACATCTGCAATGTTGCAAACATAACTGAAGCCAAGCAGGGATTTATACCAGACATTTTTCTCATTATTTGTGGAGACTAAGAAAAGCAAATAGCATGTGAACTAGAGTAAATACAAAATGGAGGTTTATAAATCATGATTTCATTCATTGAGGGTAAAAAGCTTAAAACAACCCGGGTCTGTGTGAAAAGGTGCTTGCCCACCAAATCAAACACCTACTTATGGCACCCTTGGCAGCAACTGCCATGAACTGCAATATCTGGTTATTAGTTATTCTAATCACTTTGTGGGAACTTTGGCGCCATATTCTTATGTGTGTCTGTGTGCCCCACGCCAAGGTTTTGGAGCATGCGATCCAGATTTAAGGTCATTCGACATAATCTCATATGGATGTTAGTTAGGACATTACCTAAGACATTAATTTGGTATTTTTACTAACTGCTGGCTGCATAATTCACTCATGTTTGAATCAGTTACTGCTTAGTATCCTATTCAGAATAAGTAAAGCAGCCCCAGACAATCACTCTACCACCATCATATATTCCTGAAAGGATGCAGCTCTTTTTCTAAAATGCTGAGGATAAAAGGCCTGTTGCCCTTCTGCATAACCGGAGCCGGGTCTTAAAAAGACAAAACAACCTGATAAAGAAGGCTAGAGCAACAGTGTTTTTATTTAAAGGCTTGAAAAACAGCTTGTAAGCACAATATGGAGACAGGCATGCTTAGCTTGTTGAAAAACATCTCCATCATCCCTTGCTGCAAAAAATGTTTCACTAGACAGCCATGGTTCAAAACAATCTAAGCTAAAGTCTTGCTAGAAGTTATGAACGTCCCTATGGGTTCTGATCTCAGCATCACTGACTCAGTGAGCGATTACATCGAGTCAGTCTTAAGAAGTGTGGCGTGTTCCCAAAGAGCTTGGAACATCCTCTTAGGATAGTTTTTCATTGCCAAAGAGTGACTGGATTTTAGAAAGTAATTACTGACTTCTTACTGACTTTTGTATTTCCTCATCAGTCACCTCAAATGTCATTGGCTGCTTTGCAAAAAACAGAAAATAAGGAAGTTGAGTAACATTGCAGCTACGTAGGTATTTCAGCTATATTTGTCAAATATTTGTGTTATATGTAACCCTCAATAGGCAGGGGTCCACTGGAATTAAAAGCTTTTTATGGCAAAATATAAAAATCAACAGAAGACAATTTATGCGTGATTATGTCAGGTGCATCACAATGCACTTGCACAATGTCAAGAGGCAACATATTCAAAAATTGATGCTGTGGGGCTATTACTTTTCCAAAGACACTGGAAATCTGTCTGCAATGAGGAGCATCATGAACTATTTAAAATATGTGATTAAAAAGAAAATATTTTGGGCAAATCTAATAAAAAAACAACAGCTGTTGTTATAATTATTTCTAAAAAAAAATTTAAAACACACTGAATAAATTACTCAAATATGTTGGCTTGTCTGGATTTTTCATATGTGTGAGATGCTAATGGAATGCATTTTCCGAACCTTTACAAAAAGTCCACATGTCTGTTATATGATAAAAAGTTCAAACTTCCAATGTTTCTTTCAATTGCAGACAACAAAGGGGAGAAATTGAATGCACAACCCAAGCGGCTGCATGCGCCGTGTCTCAAAGGACCAATATCATGGCGTGTTTGTTCTGTTCTGCCGGCAAGTGTGTGAGAGATAGTTACTGGGAGAAGGGGTGTGATTACAGAGCAGTAAAGCAAATTTTAGTCACTATAACAGACACAAGCGCACGCACCGAGGGCCTGTCAATCGGCAGTTGAAAAATGTGGCTCACCTTGAAATGACACGGGAACTCAACCTGCCGGAGCATTCAGCATGCTGTTGCCAATGCAAAGGTGTAGGTCCATGTTCACACACGCTTCAAGACCCACAGGGCCGCGCTCATATAGGCTGTTCTGTAAGCATATCCTTAGAACTGCAAAGCCACTAACTGGTAAAATGAACTCATTGTGTTTATGAAGCGATGTGACAAAAAGCAGCACACTGTCAAGATGCTCCCTGCGTCGTTTAAAGGCTGAGGGATTTTGCATGCAAGGAAACAGATGCTCCAACATATGTGTACTGTATATTGAATTCTGGCAGGCACATCTTGGATTTTTGTTTTCCCCCCGCTCTTTAATGTCTTATTCTCTTTTTGCATCTCGATTATGTGGTAATTTGTCATTATCATTTAATAATGTCTGTTTCATAGATTAAAACATACTGTTAAACGCCTTTCTTTCATAAAGATAAATGCTGGATCACACATCCAATTTATCTAGTTTGTGACTGTGCTTCATCTGTTATCCTTCCACCTTTCAGCTGCTTTCGTCTCCCCCTGTAGCCCGCCTTCATCCTACAGCTGACAGTGTTACCTCCCCTTCTCCTCCCTGTTCATTTAGCACAGCACGAGGTGCAGTGTGGGCGAGAGACTAACATTAAATATAGCGATGGAGGTAAGTGATAGAGAAAAATAGCGTATTAAGAAACAGCATTACAAAAATGAAAAAGCTAGCTGTTGTATGAAAAAGTCTGACAACAACCAGAGGTAATGAAATAGCGACAGGAGGAAAATGGGTTATTTAATGGGACTTAAAGTAGACAGGGAAGCCAGAGTCAGAGGTAGAAAGATGGAGACTGACAGGGGAATGAACACTGATTTCTGAGGACATGGTGTCTCTTTCTGCCTGAAAGCCCTCAGGTCAGAGGGGGAGAGTGAGACTTTAAACAGACACATGCAAACAAACGGGAACACAGACAGCTTGGCTGAAAACGGAGGAAGAGGAAAAAGTAGATAAAACTTTGTTAAACTGATGGCTCTACGCTGTTGTGCATCTGCTGAACCAATAGCAGAAAAGCAGAAAATAAAGGATCTTCAACCGAGTTAAGCTGAATCCAACAAAAATGCTACGCATTCATAAATGCTAAGATGTAACCCATCTGTCACCTTTCTTTCGAGTACACAAACAAAGCCTTCTTCTGTTGCAGTCATCATATTTTTTCTCACTCAATAAATATCATCATTGCCTGTAAATTGTTAGATCCAAGGAGAACACCTTAGTCCTCACTCCTCATCTCATCCCCCCAGCACTAATTGGTTGCTTGCTAAATGAATTAAAGGACACATTTGTAATAAATCATAAAAATCAGGTGATTGCTTCAAAGGTTATCAACATTAACGGGACGTATCACCTACACAGTTAAACTGCAAAAATTTGTAATTATAGCAGTATCAGTTTGAATTGTAACAACCTGTCCTCATTGGATTTTTATGACTTTTCCATTATGGCACCCTCTTAGTCAAATCCACAATTTGCAGACTGGCTACATGTAAATAAAAAAACTGATTTTTTAAATGTGTTGCAATTTTTAGTAACCAATAGGGTAATGATTATGTTATTTTCATTTAAACATGTTAAAATATTTACAACCATCTTTTGGATCCCTTCCTAATTGAACTGTAAATTTGTTTTAATTTTCAAAAGGAAATATGATTAAATAAATGAGCACTTGACAGAAGGAGTTACAAACAGGAAACTCTCTACATTTGTAATAGCAGAGCCATAAAACACCAGAAATGTAAAAATCCTTTGATAAATATTGCATATAATA
Source organism: Orestias chungarensis (assembly GCA_032876305.1). NCBI lineage: Eukaryota > Metazoa > Chordata > Actinopteri > Cyprinodontiformes > Cyprinodontidae > Orestias > Orestias chungarensis. The sequence continues at coordinate 2,569,425 of JAVLVB010000935.1, forward strand.
TTTTAAGCAAATTGTCAAGAAACATGTTGAAAAGTAAAAAAGTTAAACTGTCACAAATTCAAATTCAATTATCAGTGCAAAAAAAAAAACAACAACATCCAATGTGGGTGAAATGATAAATCGCCATTACAGTCTTCTAAAATGATTAGGATAAAAAGGAATTTAAATGTTCAATATGAAATAAATAAATGAATACATTCAGCTAAGGAAAATTCAAATTTTGAAATTTCCTACTTAAAATCCAGATCAAAATCTGACAGAAAATCTGTAGGGTCAAAAAGAGACAGCTGTGGACCTGAAGATTTCAAATATGCTAAGATAAGTAGAGTGGGTAGATGTTGTCAAGACAGGATAGTTTGCAAGGTCTTTGTGGCAGTGGAATGAAATCAAATCAGAATTCAGTAACAACTGTATCATTTTAATGGTGTAAATGTTTATTTAAACTGGTTATAACACATACTTTGTTTAAAAAAATTAAATAAACAACTAATATATCGATATGTTTTACATTCAAACTGTAGGATATGCAGATGGAAAGGGTTCTTAAAAGATTAACCATGCTTTTATTTTTATATTCCCAAAACCTATTTTTTTATTGGTGATGTGAACCCCTTTAAGATCTTCTTCATTTCTATCTTGATGTATACTGGTCAAAAAAGTGTGTGCTGTCTATCCTAATGAGTGATCAACAGTGTACAATTTCATCAGCAATTAAAAGTCTACTTTTAGACAGTTCTATGGAAGACATGGGAAATGTTACCCACACTGTCATATGCAACATGTATTAATGATGGAGAGTAATACACGGAGAGCACAGCCTAAGCTTACACTGAACCCTGTTCTGTAATGCTGCCCCTTTGGGTATGGATGATGTTGCAATGAAATATATAAATTCTGTTTTTAATAGTTAATGCTGTACGCTTGAATGAAATCTAAAACCATTACGAGTCAGATGATATTCATTTCACTTGCTTCCAAAAAAAAGGACAAAATAAAGTGCCCATTGTCATTCTGCTCAATAGCATGGAGATATAAATCATGACAGACATTGGTATGATGGAATGTGAGCATGACTCTGATCCTGAATACAAAACAAAGAGAGTAGCTCATTGCAGTAAGCCAAGTGTTGCCAATTAACACGAATACATTTGTAATTACTGTTGACTGTAAGACGTCTAAAGCGTCCTAATTATACTTATGCTCCTGTTACAACAATGTTTTCTTACTTAGTGAATTTATCAGTGAAAATATATAAATGTAAACCGATGTAGTGAAAATATTTAATTTAATTATCTGGCTCTCACATTTTTATCAAGAGTAACTGTATGTAACTCTGTACTATTTTACATAAACAAAAGTCATTTTTTATCCTTTATTCAACAGTGGCCAAAGTTTCAATTTGATAGGGAAATATAATAAAATGTATACACACTTCTTGTCAGATGTTTTATTAACCTTGGTGCATTACCCCAGGGGATTTAAATATATTATATAAGCATTTAGTCTGATTTTAAATAATGTTTGATAAATAATGACATCAAAAATTTCTCTGCCATATACTTTCATTAATTTAATAAGGTTTCCCCTAAATGTTACATATAAAATGTCCCCAACAGTACTAAACAGCATTTTTTAATTTCTTTATTTTTAAAATATTATAAAGCTTTCTTATTATCGCTTCAAAGTGAGCAATTCTGCTGCAATGTTTCACAATGCTGCATGAAATAAGCTATTTCCTGTTTTATAAGGTGCGCCTGCAGAGTTAAAATCAAACATTGCCTGTTGAAGGCCTTTTTTGATACTGAAACATTGATGGTTTAGCCGAGAAATACATAAAACATTTATACTAAATATTGCATCATGATCATTTATCTCCACTAAGAGTAAAACTCTTTGCTACTACTTTGCAAAGCTGGATTTTGAATGTACTGTAAGAGCTCTCCTTAAATTGCCTTATAATGTCTGAGGAAATTTAAACAATATCTCTGACAAAATCAAATATTAATATTTATAATTAACCAAATGCTGCCCCCAGGTTTTTGCCTCTGCAAGAGTTGCTTTTGAACTATGATAAATGTATTTAAATCCAGTACCCTTTCCTTCTTTAGTTCAAATTATATGTTCACATCTTCATCAAATTGTATTTTCCAGAACTGTGTTTAAAACCATAATTGTAATTTATCAGCTATTAAGCTATCCATTTACTTTAGGAGACCAGTGCCCAATTTTAAGTATGAAGCAATGGATTTCTCTCTCTCTTTCTTGCAAAAGTAACACTTTTATTATGAAAAAAATACAGTTAATGGAAAAGCATCCCAAAGATACTGAGCCAGACTATTTTGGGTGCTATTGTAAATTAACACAGTCAAAAATTTACAGCAATAATAAGTGGAACAGTTACATGTTTCAACATGTTTTTAACAGGCGAAAAAACACGTATAAACATGTAACTGTTCCACTCAAATATATAAAGAGCAAGCTATATGTGTGGCTCCAAATTAAAGATTTAGAGCAGAGCAAAGGATTTATGTAATATCCAAATTCTCTTGCCAATAAAAGTGAATTGACTATTAAAAACTGGGACTTGCAATCCTCCATGTAAACTTTAGCCAGTGGAAATTATTCGCTTTAGTCCTGGTGTATATTCACTGTTGCTGTAGAGCCATGCCTAAACCTCTGTGTTGCTGTTAAAATGGCTCATCATTTGTTTCAAGCTGAAATCCTGAACATGTTGGGAGGAAAATAATTAGTGATATAGATTTGAAATTAGGCACAACTGAGGCAAATAAATCTCACCACCAGGAGTACTGTATATATAGTGGTTTGCCAAACCCAGGTTTTATTTTTGGTAGATCTCTTCCACCTAACAACAGGTGAATTTGGATACTTCGTAAATATTTAGATCTAAATTAAATATGTAGTTTGCAAAAAAATATTTATTTTGTAAGTTAATGTTTAAGCTTTGTAACTAAATAATTGCCATGGAGCTAAATATATAGTTTGCTATCAGGTTTTGCTTGGTAGCTGAATACCTAGTGTGGAACTGTTACATTCATAAATTTATTAAAAAAATATCACCTTACTAAATAACCCAAATTAGTTGCTTATCATTTTGTGCCCATAGAAAAGGCCTTCTTCTTTTACCAAAATGAAATAGAACAAGCTGTCAGTCTGCTACTTTTGTACCTGTCAACAACAAGATCCTGCTTCTTCTGAATAAAGAACTTCCTTTGAAAATCTGCATCTCAACAAGCTACCAACAATGACTTGCCTTGTGTTCCTTCTTTCTTTTTGTAAATCTCCTTTCTTCTTTGTTGCAAAGTAAATACATGCACATACTCCATGTTGATGCCTGCATTAAAACCTAATATTCTAAAATAAAAAATAAATAAAAATAAACCTATACATTTAGAGAAAATTGAGAGAAATGTATTAAATACTGGTTAGGTCAAACTGATGCTGAGTACAAAAATCATAGCAGAAGAAATAATCCGGGCACCTACATAAAGAAATAAATAGAAAGTCCTCTCCATTTCATTATAAAATTTGAAACATTTGATATAATGTTGATAGATGTGACACAACAAAAGGGTCGGATCACTATCATGAATTTGAACCAAACTTAAATGCATTAGAAATTTTATTTTTTGCGGAGTAAGAAAACTAATGCTCTAAATTGGCAATTACGCTAAAAGCTAAATTTGTCTAACCTCCTGATTCAATTTACTCAAATGAAAGCTCAGAAATAAATGAGGCTTTGATCACTTCCCAATGCTCTTAAATACAGAAAAGATATTTAAATGACCACTGTTTGTTTTCTTAATTAGCATATGGTAAAAAGCTAATAATGCATGTTTTATTAAACACTGACCATACAAAAATCAGAAGGGTCAACACTCTTGACTGCTATAACTCTTACCCCTAGCCCCCTTTGCCACTAAATGTACATCAAGGTTCCTGTACAGTGGTGTTACTGCCTGCTCTGATTTTGTTGATTTTATTGTACTGATTTCCAATTGCTGTTCTCCCCACCCTGTAAGGGCAAGCTGATATAGACAAAAAAAATGGATGGATGGATGAATAGAAAAGCATGTTAATGCTTTTTTCTCCTTGTTTCCGTCTTTAAAATGTAACCAATTACCAAAACTCAGACCCCACTTCTTTTCTTTGTTAGTGTAAACACTAGGATATAAAATAAATAAATATTTCCATGAAGGCATTAAAACCAAAACACACACAGAAATGTACACAGACGGGGACATAGGCATGGAATAATTTGTGAATCTATATCATTTTCTAATTCTAATATGCTATCATATATTACAACCAACACTTTGTCAACAAGGGGTAAAAGGATGCCCTAACATCTGCAGGAAAATAATAGGAAGTTTAGGGGTTTGTGTAACTACTAGATATTCACTTTGGCTTTTATAGTACATTTATAAAATCAGCATTTTTTTTTAAATGAGTTGGAAAAGTATACCAATGTAAATGCAACTCTCCTCCTTGGTTATAGGAACTTCATTGACTTCCATTGATCTGGTCAGTGGGAGCATTCAGTCGAGGTTGAAACTTTTATAGGGTGCTTAATGTGCCTAATGTCTGTGTCTTCTTACCCGTCTTCCCATTCATTACCTCTGTTCTTTCTTTTTATTTCTCTTATTTATTCTCTCTTTCTCTCTCTTTCTTTGCTGTGTAGAACTAATCAGATGAGGACAAAGAAGTCATCACCGGTGGGCCATTGGTCAGAAAGAGAGAGACTCTGACAGTCATGTCCAGTCTGAGTTGGCGAAATTACGACGGAGGTCAATAATGAAAGAATCCCTGGAGTTTATTTCGAATTGAATTCCTGTTTACAACTTCGTCTTTTTCAAACTCTTTTTCAATCTACCACTGCGACACTTGGATTTATTTTAGTAAACAAAAAAACTGGAACTGCCTCCCTTTCTGTTGGATATAACCTTGCAGAGGCTGGCTGATGTCATCACTAGCCTCCATCCCTTTCAGCTCCTCTGGGGGCTAAGCTAACCTACAGAGGAGCATGGGCAGGAGAGTGGCAGATCCAACTAATCCGGTGCCTGCCCTGGGAGTTCCTCTGGCCGGGGGGCGATGGGGTCCACTTTGCAGCATTGGGGTGCAGACATCTTCCAGACTGCAGCCTCTCTCCTCCATCAAACAACACAGAAGCCAACAGCCCCTCATGGCGACAAAACAAGCACTGGCAGCAGAAACAGGAGGAGCTACCAGAAGTGACAGCAAGAGTCTGCCGGTGTCCAAAGAGACATCTCAGAACAAAATCAACAGCCTTACGCAAGACGACATGGGGTCGCAAGGGTCAGGCAGTGGAGTTTATTGCCAGATCAGGACTGTACAAAAAAAACCCAAGGACATTAAAGATAAAAGGACAACTCGATATATAAATGGGAGTGTGGTGGCCTCGGATTTGGTGGGAGGGGTTTGCAGTGAAGCCACAGAAACAAAGGAGGCAGCCCAGGAAAAGAGAAGGATACAATCTCTGCGACGGGAAGGCCATCAGTCTGTATTAAAGACAGCGAGCGTTTGTTCAGCAGCACACGCCACCACACCTCGTCCCTGTCAAATAATGACAACCTCGCCGCAGCGTCTTTGTGCGACCTGTGGGAGGAGACGGTCGCAAATTGCACAGTGCACAGGTGCATGTCGCAGGACAGGAGTCAATCAAATAACAGCAAGTCAAACGTTACCTAATCCAGCACGGAAAACATCTGTAGCCCCCCTACAGTCAAGAAAAGCCTCTGCTGCTCTGAGTTCTCAGTCTTGCTCCAAGAGCACAGACAGAGCCAACCCACAGCAGCACACATCGGTAAAGACTGCTAAAACCCTCCAACTCTCCCATACCATGCCAAAAACAAACAGCTCACAGTTCAACAACACAGCAAATACCCATAACCAAATAAGAGACTCAAAGCTCCAGACGAGGCCACATTCAGCAGACTTCACCTTTTATAAAGACTCAGCCACACAAACATCAGAAACACACATTCACTCCAAAACAGAAAGGACGACAGCACATACACAAAATACAGAGGAAACCCAACCACATCTAACAGACCAGCAAAATCCCAACAAGAGTCAAATCCTGAAAACTGACGAATCAGTCTGCAACATTGCTAAGCCTCAAACACCCATTCTGCCAAAAAACTCTCCTAAGGTGACCCATTCTAAACCCAAAACACCTGCTGCACAACCAAAACACCAAGAGAACCCCAAACAATCCTTAGAACCTATCAAATGCAAGGACACAACGCAGAAGAGCAAATCGTTTGATGACAACACTCTGCCTTGTAACACTCATATAAAAGCACAATGTAATGGGGCACCAGGAGTACTTTTTGAAGGACACAAAGTGAATGTGCCGCCTGGGCTAGAGACGCAGTTTCAAAGTGTGGAGGAGAACCTTCTGTGCAATCAGGAGAAGATCAAGGTGCTTCTTAATGTGATTCAAGACCTGGAGAAGAGCAAAGCCTTGAGTGAAGGGTGAGCTCATTTGGGTGTTAAAAATAAGAGAAGGTGGAGTTGATGTAAATTAAAAAAGGTAAGGAGTAAAGGAAAGGAATTGAAGGGTAAAACTTGGCAAAAAAAAAGAAAGGGAAGAGATGAAGTCAATAATAAAGAAAAAGAACGAGTAGAAGGAACTCAGTGCAAGAGTAAGTGCTCTAGCAGGACTGGGCTCGAGTCATAAAAAGAGTAAATAAAGGAAGCAAAGATATTGTCAAGGGAGTGCAAAAGATTGAGAAGAGAGTATATTAGAGTTTTTTGTAGCAATATATACAGATAGGCTTTCAATTTTTAGTAATAGCTTTTAAAATTGTTGGTCTGTAGAGAATAGTGGTGCTGTGTGTATAATATAAGCGAACTTTCTAAAGTCATCTTGCAGAATTACTCACTTGTTTACCTTTTGTCAATATTAGCATCCTTACATCCCCCTTGTTGTTTCATTTTATTCATTGTTTAGAGTATCAGTTGCAGTGCAACATTGCAATTCCCCAGCAAAGCACAGTAATCAGGAAATTCTTGATATCTGCTGTTTAAATCACTTCACGCTATTTTTTTATCTTTCACCTCTGCATTTTACTCCCCTTCATTCTTAATATGTGTTCTTTCCTCTGCTACATTTTCACAGTTCAACAAATTATTTATATCTGCATCCCAAAGCAATGAATAATTTTACTCTTAATCAACACTGATTAGAAATGCACCCTCTTACTATAGGATAACAATTCCATAAGTTCCATAAACCTATATACTAAATAATGTACATTGAGCAAGCTGCATGCTAATTCAGCCACAGTATATACACTTTTGTGTCATCTGTATAGTACCATCTAAGTCCAGTGATTAAAACAACATGTTGCATGTTTACCTTACAGGAACTTAAATCATTAATTGCTGAAATCACTACAAGTATTTAGCCCCCTTTTATTGCATATCCTTCTGGTTAACAGATGGTTTTCCTCCTAGACTTCTCCTTATAAGATTATCCTGCAATTAATTATTAAACCGCACAATAAGACCCCTGAACCTAGTGTTTAAGCTGTCTTGCCTTGTCTACCATCATGAGTCAATGCTTTTGGGCGAATCTGTGTGTGTGTGTGTTAGGTTACGTCTAGCAGGCAGATTGAGAGACGGAAAGATGTGACTTAGTAAGACACAAAGCGAGAAAATAAGAGACAGAAAGATATGCTCGACCGAGCAGAACCAGCATGTTGGAGAGTCTGTATCTATCTGCTGCAATACCAACAACGACAGCACTCCAAGTGGACCACTGTGATAAAAGCAATATTTCTCGCACTATGTGTTATTTTTTTTTCCTAAAGCTAATTCTTGTCTTAATTGCAGATGCCTTTGATGAAAGGTAGGTGAGAAACAAGAAAAATGAAGCCAGTTAGTAGTGGCTCTCATCATATCTGTAACTAAAATGCCAATTTGATCAACATAAATCAGTTACACTTTCCTCTAATCAGTTCAACCAAAGGCTAACCAAATCATCTTGGCAATGCAAAGCCTTTTAATTTCATGGCAGTGATCAGCAGCTTAACACATTTTCACTCTCCAGGCTTTTTTGTCACTTTTTACACTCGAAAGCACACTAAGCATGGGTGTTGTTATTGAAATGTCTGTAGGTTTTATTCTTTAACTGTATAATTTGGAGAACCAATGCAGTTGCATAGCCATTATCTCTGCATTGATTATATTTTTCATTGGCATTTACTTTGTTAAAAATCTTTATCTAAAACATAATAGCTTAACACACTTCATCACCAACTATGATCCATCTTTTCCACCACCTGAAGAAGTGCAGTGTTAAGGTAATACCATAGGCACAGGTGGAAAAATCAACAGAAAGAAATGTGGCAGTTAGCCCAGCATTACTGCTGACTTGTATTATTTTATCTAACACTGAGCAATGCAGACACTTTGTCTGCACAAAGGAATAAACATTCACTTCCACAAACTGTAATCTTGAAAAGGTCTAAGTAGAAGAAAAGTTATCCCTCTCTCTAAGCTTCAGCTTCAGATATTATTTACCTGACCACTTGCTTGACAATAAACAATTGTTTTTGTATTAACGTAAGAAATGCAATAAGAACTATTCATATTATAGAGAATACCTATTCAGCATTCATAAGTATAGTTAATTTTGACTGACATGACATAAAACAATTATAATCTTATAACAAGCATAGATTTGTGTAAAGAACACTAATGTATTTCAAAGAAGTTTGGAAAGAATGGGAAACTACAACTATGATGTGCACAAATTAATAGTTGTTTGAAGCATTGAAATATCAGTAATTCTACCTTTTATTATGATCATAAATGCACCAAAACTATTTAGAAAGAAAAGACTATATAGCAAAAGAAATGTACTTTTGTCATGCAGTACCAAACAAGTGCTTTATACATACATATGATATTTACTGTATCTCAATAAACATCCAAAATATAGATTAATAACATAAATAATTTACAGGATTTAATGTTTCCAAAATTAATATTGATTTCTTTAGACTGATTTCTTTTAGATACAGGAATAATGGTGGAGTGATTATTATTATTATTTTTTTTTTTACCATTGTCAAACTCAGTATTTATGGTTTACGTGTTGACATTTGTTGTTTCCGCAGTCGCAGATCATACAGAACTGGCCAAGACATAAACAACTGCTCCACATGCCAGAAGACAGCCTGCATCATTTACAGGTAACCAAAATTAATCAGTTAACCAAATATAAATGCCTGTTGATTTTTTTAAATAGCTGTTCATATCTTTAGTATTCATCTCTCGCCATTGTGTCCTTGTACCTACATAACAAATGTATAACAAATGTAAACTCAGTGTATGCAAGCGGGACATTAAGGGGAAATACTTTATCCAGTAAAATTATTTACATTCAAAAATCTTTATTGAAACATGGCAAAAATTCAGGTAACTAAATAAAATACATCTTGCTTGCATATATTATGTAACTTACCAACGTAAAAAATATAACAATTTTGCTTCTTGAATAGTTTTTAACTTAGTAAATGATTAATTTCAGGGCAGCACAGGTTGTATTTGTTAGATTTTTCTGACCTATTTAAAAAGTAACTTTGCCACTGATCTCTTGTCTCTGTTCATTGTTTTTCTGTATTCCTTCGTATTTTAAGGCAAAACAGACTCCTTATGTCATTAAGACATAATTAGCATCAAGCAGAACGAACCGATACTCTACATTACTTATGGATATTAGATGAATGTTAGATCAAACATTGTAAGCCCTAGAGAGTTTGGGAATTAATTACTTTATGATAAAACAATGATTTATTAGTGAAAAATTATTTGCGAAACTATTAACCACCACCTTTCATATTTGACAAACCTCCAGGCCCAGTTTTGATGGCATTTTTTCTCAACCTCCACAAAAGATTTCATCTTTACAAAGTCAGAACATGATATTTTAACATAAACATAAATTTGGATGTGATTGCACTTAAAATTAAACATTGTAGTTAAATGGAAAACCCGCAAAAATCTCTTGTATGCAAATTTAATAAAATCCTCCTGAGCCACTTTTACAGAGAGTGAAATGGTAATGAATTTGATAAAACTACAGGAAAAAGGTTGGAAAAACAGCTTTTAGGAAACTACTGAACACACCGAGTACACAGACTGGCCATCTAAGAAAATGACTAAAAAGAACACAGCAATAATTTGATTGTTGTTAAATCTGCTCAGTTGATTGAACCCACTTAAACGTTACATTTCACGGTGAACAAAAAAACAACAAAAAAAACAAAAAAACAAGATGTAATGTTAAGCTGTTGAGCTGTTTGAGAAAAACAAACCATAAAATGGAATTTGTCATCTGCTCTAGCTATATTTGACGCATACAAATGTAAAGTGCATGCTAATCAATTCAAAAATGAGAAAAAAAAAGTCACTCTATTCAGATACGTCTGAGAAGAATTTCAGTACACACTGATACATATGGACCAAGTTGTTGATTAGAAAAATGACACTGGCTTTGAAAGAAATGCTGCTGTATGCATATTGACAATTTTCTCTATATATGCAATATAATGAAATTAAACAATTTTGTTTTAAATAGAAAAAACGATATATTTTTTATTTAAACGAAGTAAGATGGGTAATTTGTTTGAAAGGTAAGGATCAACTTTACTAAAACCAGAAAAGGCTGGACAAAAAAGCAAAGGAGATCACACCAACAAGAAGTTTTTTGTGTGTGGGACTCACACATATATATATAAATAAGATGGATAAAAAATATTGACATGAGCCTGCTGAAAGTGTGTTTTTCAACTTTCACTTCCAGTCAAGCTTTATATGAATAAAAAAATGTTAGAAACTCCTGTTTTCACTCTTAGCTTAAGCAACATAAAGACACATTATTCACAAACACCTACCCATCAAAGTTTTAATGTCAATTTCTTATTCTCAAGCAATAAACTACTGCGGAAAAATAAAGTATATATCATATCCATACAGCAAAGGCATAACATGTTTCCCTCCATGTTAACTCTTACCTTGCCCAAATTTTTAAATATTTTAAATGTTATGCCATTTCTCAAAAACATGAAATGTAACATTACAACATAACAAAACAAATGCTCTAATATGAGCATAATAAAGATAATTTGTAATACCAGCTTAAACTTAATTGTTTTAAAAAGATATTTAATTTAACAAATAATAGATCTTACAAATACGATTTTCAAAAATGAAGAAATGTTACAGGTGTAACATTCAACTTCAGATGATACAATTTATAGTGTAAAGAACAATATTTGATTTTAGCCAAATTTACTAAAGAACTAAAAATCCTGTAGTGTTTTTTTTTTAAATCTGGCATTTTATAATCAGGCATCTAAAATGTCTTGATCCTTTAGGAACGTATTTAAAAAACTTAGCTCAAAAGTCCTTAGCTGAAAAGCAATGGGAAATATGAGTCTAACCATCATCAGCGTCACCTGATTCTCATACTGTATTCTTATGCAGTAAGATTGTTGTCATAAAGGTGTATGCACAACCTTAACATTCGTATATTTATTTATATGTCCATAAAGTTGTCGTACCCATAATTCTGCAGAAATATTTGTGAGTCTAAGAGTATGAATCTAAAAGCTGTGAGTGCAAAGTCTTGTGAATACAACTGTAATTTTTACGACTATGAACTCATCCTCTCTCTGTGGACACGAATTCAACTTTGTGGGTACGAGTACAAAACTGTTACGACTATGTCACAAGGTGGAGTAATTGATCCGCGATCACATCGGACACAACCCACTCCAGATTTAAAGATGGCAGAAGACAGTGGACCGTGGGAAGCAACCACTTGTACATATACATATATATATTGATCTTGCCTGTGATGCTTCACCTGAGGCAGTTGGAGAGTTATCAAGGAAAGTATAACAACGTTCTCGCTTTAGAAATCTAGAGAGATTTTCAGCTTAAGATCAAACAGGCTGACAACATGTAAATTATAATATTAGGATGGTCCGTCAATTGATCCTCTATTTTATCTGATCTACTATTTATCTTCATTACAATACATCTAGATTGCAACAGGATGAGTGTCCAAAGCACTATGTACTGTATAGCAAAATAGCCTGAGGTTGAAATTTTGAATGACAATGTACGTTTCAAGATTTGGTGTAGTGGTTCTGCTGACAAACAGCTATAGAGATAATATATGACCTTAATAAGGGAAAGAATATCTCTTCCAACGTAACTAAGATAAAACTGAACGTTGTCATGATAAAGTACTTATTTTATAGTTTCATCTTTGAAAACTATTTATGTATGCATCAAGTCTGGATTTTAACTCTGGTCATTATCAGTTCTTCATGAATAAATTTCCCTTTCTCTACGTCTAGTAGAGTTTTAACTTTGTCTCTTGCTAAATTATTCACCCCATCCTTGTTCAATCACTGAGTACATTCCTCAGGTAGCCCATAACACTCGTCATCCTCAGTGCATTTTCCACTATGTGTTCTGCAGCAGGCTCTTATTTGATTTATTCCTCAGTTTAAACATGCCAGAGCATTACTTTTACCCATTACTTAGCTATGGGCCATTATTGATGGACATATACTGTACATGTTGTTTAGCCGAGCAGTGCCTCGACACTGTGTGTTTCTCATTGAGTTTTTGTGTTGTAGCATAGAGCTATAGTAACTGTGTAGGATGCTTTGTTGAATCTGCTCTACTTGCCTCATCATGTGCCTCATTAACTCCAGATGCCAGGCCCTACTCAGCTCCACCCCTTTAATCCGGCTCAGCACACACCCGCCCACTTACTAATACACAAATACTATCACCAAAATGGAGCTAGAAGCTCATAGACTGCTACATTATGACCTGCAGTGATGGACACTTCAAAGCAAGAGGACACAGGATGGAGACGAGAGAGGGGAGGGGGAATAAAAGCATAGAAATAGAAGGCCAAGAGGCCCTGCTTTGAACATTTCTGAAGGGTAAAGAAGTTCCTCACTCTTACCCTTTCCTTAAGCTCCTCAATTGTGCAAATCTCCCCTCTTCTCTTTCGCAGCAGTTCCCCCTTTTCATTCTCCTCCCACTCTCATCACACCAGTCTGTGATCTACTGGTGCATGAAGTGCAGAAGAATACTCTGAACGTGAAATGAGTGCTGAGTTAAGACCTGCTTGAAAGTAGGGGTGTGCGCTAAAGGTGCATACATCCTAAGGTGAAAGCACAGTGATAATATGGACCCTCTTTAGTTTTTTTTTAGTTAGTTATTTCGTGACCATGTTTTGAAATCTAAAAAAACTTGGTTGCTTAGCTTTCCTTTTCTACTTTCATTTATTTTCCTAACAGCAGTTTATATATATATATATATATATATATATATATATATATATATATATATATATATATATATATATATATATATATATAATTTCTCCCTTCTTTTTCACTCCCTCTCCAGTGTGGAGCATGATTTCAGACAGCAGGAAGGACGCTTCCAAGGGGTGATTGAAGCCCTCGAGGGTGAATATGAGGTGCCTGCCCCAACTCAGACCAAACCTATCCCAGCTCCCTTGCCCTCCAGCCGACCCAGCACCAAGGCTCGTGTCAAGAAACTGCGCAAGAAGTGTTTCTGGTGGCTCTGAGTTTCATGAGAATTGGGGAGCAAGTGTATAATACCATTGGTTATCAACAGTATATTGAGCCTTTTTTTTTTTTTTTTTTTTGCTGCGGAGGAAGGGAACTTGTTCATATGGATGTGAAAACAGTTTTAGAAGATATACCCTAAAATGTTCTTTCCAACAGTTTTCATGATAATTTATTTATATAGTTTTTTTTTTGCACAGCTGGTCATGCTAATGCTAGACAGATGTTAATGGTGATGATGAAAATACAAAGTAGAGACAGAAAAAAAAGGATATTACAATAGCCACGGAGAATTGCTTTCATCCTGAAAACATGACCTTTAATTTTTTGCAGGAAGACTCCATGGGATAATTTCTCAACACAACTTTCATTTAAGAGATTTTAAACCAAAGCTGTAGAGGATAAATGAGAAAGAACTAAGTCTTCTGATATCAAGTGGCTCAAGTAGCCATCTAAAAGGACGGACAGCACGATGAGCTGTCACAGCAATAAGAAGAATCATTGATGTAAACCCGAGGAATTCAATTGACATGACTATTCATTTGGAGGTGAATGTGAATGCAGCAACACTTGAATCACTAGAAGCATGCCTGGGAATACGAGTTGATGACCCATCAGGAAACAGAGTACTGGCTCAATGAACAGCATAATGGAAAAGGCATTCGGAATACCCTAAAAGACATTGTGATAGGTATTTGTAGGAAGCCAGACAGGTTTGTGTCAGTTAATTGCAAAATATCTGACAGATATTGACAGATACAGGCTGAAAGTGATAGATACTTGATATTTTTCATTCAACATGTAAATCTTTTCAGCAAGCTTAAGGAGTTTCATACATTATCCATACACAGATGCTCAAAAAGGATTTATGAGCTTGAATGAACCAACTGAAACACAAGACATGACTTCCCTACATATGCATGCACAAAGTCCACATTTATTCCTCTTGCGACCCAGACCACTTATCACTTTGCTTTTTAAACTTAGCCAGCATCACAAATGTAGAACAGTATAATTGTCAATGAAATTGTGGCCAATATGATACAATTGATTTGTGATTAACAGCTTTTAGATAAGATTTTTTCTTGAATGACTCAAACGGTCATAGAGGATTTTCTGCTGAAGTATTGCAAACAATTCTCAAAATGTATTGAATTATTAGGTAGTAAACATTTTCATATTAAAATTGAGCGTTGTTGTGTTTAACCGAATTGCGCTGTTTTGTGAATTCATGCTTATTAGTGTGACATTGAAATCCCAAATTACAAAGAAAGAAATGCATAAGGGTAGTAAAACCAGCTAAACTATCCATTGTTTTAAGCTGTCATAAATGTAAAAACAGGGCATTTTTTTATTATACACTCAGACACATTATTTGTACTTTGTTTGGTCCTCAGCCATCAAGGACATAATCACTAATCTTACAAAAGCCCACTTTAGCACCCTGTGGCTGACAGGTTGCCCCCAATTAGAAACCTGAATGACAGAATGCCTACTAATTATCCAGCCTTCAACCAGAATGCCCTGTCATAGCATTTTTATAATCTGTCCCTTAACAGTGTGTGAGCTCCTGCAAAACCTTTTTCCCTGATCTTCCACTTGTATGTCCAATAAAATGTGTATTTTGAACAAAATACGCTGTAACCATGCTTTGTGTTTTAAGACTGACACCAGACATTGTAACGCGAATTAAAAAAAAGTACTTTTTGTTAGGTGAACTTTTAACTATAGATGAAATATAAAGAAGACAAAATGCGAAAAGACGTTAACATCGTTCATAAATTTATCCAAAAACAATTTGTAAGAAATGATCTACAGGGTTCTTTTGCATTGATATTCTGTATTTTTGAGATTTCAAGAGAGTTTTGTGAGTTCAATTAATATTTTAGCCAACAAAGTTTATTATAAATTCAAGGAAGATAGTGCTGGCCTTAAAACCTATCGATAGACGGACGAAGAGCACCATTTGTGAAACATTTACATAATAGATGGAAAATCCTTTCTGAACATTGTTTATTGCAAACTTTTCTATTTCAGTTCGTATCTAGACCTGAATAATCCTTGTCATTATTTTTTTTTTTCTTCAAAACTTAGGAAACCTGGATGATAATATAAAACCATAATTGGATGTACTTACAATCAGGGCGTGCTCTCGGCCCATCGTGATCACTGTTCGGTTAATTATCCGCAGCAGAGATACAACTATGTCCTGGATATGTTGAAATGTTTCTCCCTGTTCAAAACAGATATAAAGCAGAAGAGTTGCAAAAGGAATAAGAGGAAAATAAACCAAATTAAAGATATGATTCCTACATTTCTTACCTTAAATAAAACATACACAAATCAGTCACTCCACCTCCAAAAACATTTGTTACTTTTACATACACTAGTGTCTTGTTATTTTTTACATTATATGTTATTCATTTTGGTTGCAGATTCTTGGATAATCAACATCGTAACTCCTTTCAGACCAAAGTTCTCTGATAAATGAGTGAATGTGACCCGCCAAAATTAATAATTTCAGATTTCAACAGTAGTCTTTTTAGGAAGATGACAAATCTGAGTTTTAGAAAAGGGGTCACAAATTTAAAAACACAAGAAACATAAAATATGTGTGGGAAATTAAGAATAAATAAATCTCAAGAATGCCGGTGGGATATTTGTGTTGATATTCTGATGATAAAGGCATTCAGCACATCAAATATGTTAATGTTCTTGTGTGGCATCCTCAATTTGATGTTGATGACAGTAGATTCTGCTGTTCAAAATCTCAGATCAGACTGACATATACGAATGACTAAATTGTGCAAAACTTTGTCCAACACCAAACTCATGCTACTGCTGCTGCATCTTTGATGCGGATGTCTCTTTCAATTTAGCAGTCTATCCTCCCATTACATCTTATGGTCAATAAACGACACAATTGCACTCCGGGGTGGGTTGCGTACACTTCCAGTCACTTTTTAACTACATGTCCGACCTAAGAAAAACATGCAGATAAAATACTAAAGAGATGATCCACATAATGGTTTCCATAGAACTGATTTTTTAAAAACATTTTCAGAAGTTGACTAAGTGTTTTCTTTACTGTAAGAGATTATTTACTTTCTGTATACTTGTTAAAACTCATGTTTCTCTCCTTACTTTAAAAATATATTGATTTGTTTACCCATTTTCACCGTGCAGTTTATTTTTTATTTTTGGCTCAGATTGAACTGTATTGCTACTTCTGAAGTTGTATTTTTCACAGTTAAGTCTTATAAAAAACAAACAAGAGTTTTTTGTTGTTTTTTTTCAGTGTATCTACGTCATTGTGAAGGTATGAACAGCAAAAAGTTGTTGATACATGCACATGGAGCGCTGTTTCCTTCTCAAACTATTTTAAAGTACTTTGAAACAGCTTTCCAATTACATTTTTTCTCCTCCTCTTTGCAGAAGGAAACATTTTGGGTCTGCTGCTCATAGTAATTATTTTTGTCTGTTCAAACTTCTGGTCAGATTACTGTTTCACGGTAACGCCTGCAGATTTAAATACATACATTACAAATAAAATATTTAAAAGGGATGAAGTAAAAAATATTTTAGCATCCTCATAAGCTGTTTATACATAATCAAAGAAAGTGTTTTCCTTAAGAATGCAATATAGTTTCTCAATCTGTTATGATAATTACATTCTAATATACCCCTTTAAATATTTTATACTTTTATCATTTTTATAATTCCATCAAAATCAAGAAATCTATAAAAAACAAAATAAACCTGTTGTTGCACAACCAGGTCCTTTCTTTTTATGTCAGTTTGTATATACTGAATAAAATTAGGTTATAAAAGGTCTTCAGGCAATATTATTAGAAGATAAGGACTAGATATATTTGTATTTGGGTCATATTCTACAAGCACATATTCTTGAATTAATTGAAAAAGCAGAAATATACACAAAATTGAATGTATTTACCATTTTTCAATGTATTTGTGCACATGTGTGCCAGCATGATGGCAGATTATTAAAAGCACCTGACGAAAATTGGGAAGACGCACCTCCAACTCACCTCCCAGAGGCAATTGGCTGCATACAAAAACTGTGTGTGTGTTGTTGTGAAAACAAACACACACCCATATTTAGGAGTGCTGAGGAGCAGCTGTTAAAGACTAAATGAATCAGTTAATCTTTTGAGTTCACTGTAGGTATCTTGGCTTCCTGTAAAAACTTTCTCTAACATCAGATTGACTCCTGGAAGAGCACTGAGGGATAAAATGCTTCCTATTTTCTTTAAATCCCTTGGCCCGACAAGTAACGTATTAAAAACACCAACATAAAAACAAAAATCCATATTACACTAAAAAATTAGAAATAGTTCAGTTTGGGTTAAATAAATAACACAGTCTTGAAAACATACGGATCAACTCAATTTAGATGAAAGTTGCTGTGAAGCTAAATCCCACATGATGTTGACTTAGTTTATTAATGAGTGATCCGATTTTTGAGAAAAATCATAAAAAAATTAACCTCATTGCATTTTCATAATATGGATCAATAAATACTATCAGGCAACCAATAGCAAATAAATATGAAATCACAGTATTTACAAAAGCACTGTGATATAAAACAATCTTAGTAAATAACTAAATGTGTTTTTTTATATTCCCTAAAAACAGGTTAAGAAGTAAGAAATAGACATAAAAGGGGGCTAAAGAAGGAGTCAAGGTAAACCCCTTTGAAAACTGGCTTCTGCAGTTTGTTTCTGTTGTTGTTTTAACAGTAGTAGGAGAAATTTACCAGGTTAACAATGGTTTTGCACTGCCCAAAGTGTAACAACTGGCAAACTGACCAAATATTGTCTAAAATTGTGAAAAGCTTGTATCAAACAACTGGAAGGTACTCCATTTCATATATATCTTTAGTTGGCATCTTGGTAATTTCTTCTGAAAGCTGCAAACACTTAATTTGACACAGCTTTAGTATCTGCTTCTTGTTTTGTCCAATCTCCAAGTAGAAACTCAGGAGACATCTTGTTTTTTGTGTTGAAGGAAAAGAAAACAAAGTTCTGCTACACCATGTCTGTGTTTCTCTTTTTCTACATGCAGATAATCCCACATACACAAGCAAAAAAAACTTAAACTGGATAGCATCAAATTGGCCTATGGTAACAATGTAAGGAACCTTGGTGTTATTTTTGATTAGGATATGTCTTTCAAGTCCCATATAAAACAGGTCTCTAAGATTTCATTCTTTCACCTTAGGAATATAGCAAAAATTTGAAATATTCTCTCTAGCACTGATGCTGAAAAGCTAGTCCATACCTTTGTTACTTCGAGGCTGGACTATTGTAACTATTTATTAGCAGGAAGTTCGCAAAATGCTGTTAAAAGTCTTCAGTTGGTCCAAAACGCTGAAGCAAGAGTTCTGATGAAACTTAAAAAGAGAGATCAAATGTCCCGTATTTTAACTTCCCTTCATTGGCTCCCTGTCAAATTCAAAATAGATTTTAAGATTCTTCTTTTGATATATAAAGCGCTCACTAATCAAGCTCCATCATTCTTCAGAGATCTGATTACTCCTTATGTTCCTAACAGAGCACTTCGCTCTCAGACTGCAGGCTTACTTGTGGTTCCTAGACTCTCTAAAAGCAGAATGGGAGGCAGACCTTTTAGTTATCAAGCTCCTCTCCTGTAGAACCAACTTCCATCTTTAGTCTGTGAGGCAGACACCCTGTCTAGTTCCAAAGCTAGGCTTAAAACCTTCCTGTTTGATTAAGCTTATAATTAGGAAGCGGTAGAGAAGACAGCCTAATCCGGTATGGGGAGGAACTCAGTCTAGACAGACGGTTCTCCTTTGCTCTACCTTCTTCATGTCTCACTCTACAATGAAACATGAGGACATGGTAGTTTAATTTCTATAGTTATGCTGCTATAGGCTTAGACTGCTGGAGGACAATCTGACCACTTCTCTCTCTGCTACTGTCTTCTTTTTTCCAATCTGCTTTAGTTACTGTTATTTCAACCATGTTGACCTTTTGTTTTCTCTTGGTGTTCTTCTCTCCATAGTAACCACATTTGGTCTGGCGTTCTGTTAGCTGAGACAGCTTCCTGGAGGAGAACATGGGCTGAGATGCTGCCAGTGACGTTCAACAACTGCTACTGTAAACTTTTTTTTTTTCTAGTATCCTCTCCATCTATTTTTGTTTTCTGTCTCTTCAAACCCCCAGTAGGTCGTGGCAGAGGGCTGCTTGTACTGAGCCAGGTTCTGCTGGAGGTTTCTTCCTGTTAAAGGGGAGTTTTTCCTCCCCACTGTCGCTACATGCATGCTCAGTTTGAGGGATTGCTGTAAAGTCAACGACAACACAACCCATTCTTTCGGTCTGCTGATTCCCGAGAAGTGAATGCTGCAAGTCAATAATTCGATGCAATCTGCTGGGTTTCATTAGATTGGAAACTTTTTCAAACTGATTTGTTTATGATGTATCTATGATTTTAATTGATTTTCTTGCAAAGTGCCTTGAGATGACATTTATTGTAAATTGGCGCTACATAAATAAACTGATTCTTGATTCTTGTTTTTTGAAAAGGGATAGCTACAAACGCTAACAGACATGCTTCTGTCCTCTATAAACTCTTTTTACGTTTTCTTTACCTCAATATCTATGTGGTTTCAGGACTTTTGTGATGTGACAATTAAATCAGGGAACATCCAGAGAGAGAAACAAAACAAGGAAATAACAACAACCATATTCTTTCATCTACTCCTGATCTCCTTGGGTTAATTCTCAAATTTTTACCAGTTTCATACATTTGTTTACATTCAAAAGATACTTTTGCTGCCTTGTAAGCAGCAAAGACTTTTAGGATTCACAGCATCATTGCAACACCTCTTTAGTGGCCTGTACATTATAACATTTAAAATGTTTATGGTTATATCCAAGACATGATCACCAAATGGTTTAATTTATGCATCTCATCAAATTAACTCAGTTCATTTATTACGTTTGCTCTCTTTTCTCAATGCCTCTCTTCTCTTGGATCATGCTTCATTAGCAAAATCAAATAAATAGAGCCAAAAAAAGAAGCCATGTCTTCACTTGAAAGTGTTTGCACACTGTAAACAACTTGCACAAGCAAGTAGAACGCCCTCATCCTTATGCTGGTGACATATTTGTTTTGCATGCCAGTGTGCCTGTGCATTTATTTTGAAGGTGTTCAGTTCAGCAGCTAACTCTGACTTGTTTCAATAAATCTCATTCAACATGTGTCAGAACAAATTAGTTAATTGATCCTGCAGGATGAATGTCCCCTTCCTTTACAACTGCATGAAAAGTAGACAAAACTGGCACAGATAATTTATACACACAAGTTAAATGGATCCCCTAATAAAGAGAATAAAGGAGAAATTTCACTGATAGGTCCATGTGACAAATAATTTTCAAATTGCCGTTAAATCAAGCACTTTTTTATTCTCATTTGTGTTCTCTGATCTGCCTTTACTATTGGTAGACACAGGAGCTTTTATAACTCTAGCTGACAGCATAGTTTTTTAATCTAATTTCTCATCTATTATTAAGTTTAGGTTGGGACCACACACACTTTGGCATTATTCCTGGTTTCTGTTGTGCAACCTGAGCACATCTCAAGTGACCACTTAGGATTTTGATTTCTGTGTCCTCACTGACTAGTAGAGATATCTTTTTTGGGGGGCCAAATGGTTTCTCCTGATACATGTCGTAAAAGACCAAACGGTTCTTGACCTACAGATTTTAGTACTTTACCCAACAAAGCTATCAAATAGCTTTACATTCTGAGCTAGTCTTTATTGTGCTATCAATATCTCTCTTGTAAATAAATTGTTTCTTGTGGGACTTACCACATTCTTTCTGCTAAGGACCTCTAGAATATTGTTGAGAAGCTCCAAACTGTTTCTCCTCTCATCGTGAGGACCGTCAGCCATACTGGCTAGTGCACCACTCAACTCCCGCAGCATCATGGGTAACAACACATCACGACACTCTGTGAAAACAGAACCACAAATGTGCAATGAGGATTTGTTTATTAAAGCAAGCAAATGTTAAGATACAAGTTCTCTAACTGAAGACAGATTGCAAACACGCATGGCGTTTGTTTAAATTCATTGCCGCTTCACCTGTGATCAAAGGTGAACCCACATAGCTATGAAAAATTATGCCACGGGACCCTAAAGAGAAATAGAGTTGTATCAATCAAGAGTATTTATAGCTCAATTCATGTCATTCTGCTGCTTCGTCAAACACAAAAGTCAACAAATTAATCTCAATTCGCCGACAGATTTATTTATTTTTGTATCTTGAGATTATTCTTAATTGTTTTCACTCCAGAAAGTGTAGAGGCAAAGTTTTGTTATTGTTCTCCCTGTCTTACGGTTAAGAAAAGATACAAATTAATACAACAGTTATTTAAGGTTTGACATTGTAAAAGAAATAGATTTTTTTCATTACAATTCTATAAAAGGGCATTGTTCGTAATTAGAGAACACATAAAAGTAATGCATAGAACTATAGTTTGCAGTCATAATGCTGCCAACCTAAAGATACAATATCCATCCACATAAACCTAAAAACAGACTATGTGAGGGCCGAATATCAACAACATTCTCCGCAACCAGTGAGTTTAGCGCAATGTACAAGGGTCCGCCGCATTCAGAAAAATATGTTATTAATTAGGAAAAAATAAACTATTTTCCCTAGTCTTCTTAGAAAGCGTAGCAACACCTTTGAGTTCATTGTTATACTAAAATGTTTCTCATAAATCAGTTTACTTATTTGTGTTGAGCTATTTGAGTTCATTGCAAAGGGAGAATTGCTTTGGTATATTGCATATAAACGTAATGCACATTGGGGTTTAAAACATATATGTATTTTATATATAACAATATTGACAGTTTTTGTTTCTTTATCTTGACATTTGTACAATAGGTGTGACATGTGCACCTGTGGTTATGTGAAAAACAGTTATCTTTAGTTTAGCTGCCTCATTGAATTTGGTAACCGGAATGTTTGATTTAGTTTTGTTTTTAAACTTCTTACCAACTTAATGTGTTGAGCTTCCTAACTAAAGGGCCACAGCACACTGGTTTCCTAATTATCAGAGCACTGAAGACAGGGCCAAGGTTTATTTGCACTTCATTCTTAGTCTTGCAGTTTTATTGAACAGTTGTTTTAGATTTATGCTTCTCTTTTTGGGTTTAGAACCTATTTACATTTTAATGTAATAGTTGTTCCACAGACCTACTGTGTCTTCTGTTAGTCTAGATTTCCGTCCTTTCCCTGCAGTTGTATTCATAAATTTAAACATCCATTTATCCATCCATTTTCTGTACACCCTTGTCTCAATCGTGGTCAAGTGGGTCTGCCGGCACCCATCTCCAGCTTACAACGGGCGAGAGCACAAACAAGATCTGCAGAGTTTGTTTCCAATAGAAATTAATGCATTGCTCCTTTAAGAAGGATATCCTTTTATTATTTGTTTTAAGTCAGCAGAACCAAAGCTCAATACAAGCCAGTTAGAGTGCTGTCTGTTAGCTGGAAAAAAATTATATCTGCTACAAGTGGAAATGAAATATATTTCCAATGTGTTCATTATTAACAGATCTTTCTTATAGCGTTTGCTTGTCTTCCTTCTCCAACGTTCTGCCACTTCACATCATGATCCAGTGCCTCCCTCTTTAGCCTTAGGTAGGCAGAGACCATTAAAAGTTCATTTGGGCTCATGCTCATTACGTTCATTATTAACTGAGCCAAGCCTTTATGCCTGCTGTTGGACCCTCACCACAAACTAATCACGAAAACCCAATGTCGCAAAGACAAATCACTGCATGAGTGTTAAAAAAATTTCAAGTTCAAATGGAATAGATTTAAATAAACAGAGACGAAAAAATCCCAACTGTAGATAATTAAATAACTAGATCTCCTTCTGGATCATTATAGACAGAAGTTGGTGGCATAGATGCTACAAGCTGAGTATTTACCTGGAAAACCCTGCTAAATCTGGTTAATCCGTAACAGCAGAAATTCATCTTTTGCCCTTCCAGATATAACACAGTGGGTTGTGCTTCATGCTACTGTAGTTGAGCAAGCTTAACGATTAATCCATCTGCCTTCTGGGCGGGATGCAACTCTGAACCTGTGGACCTGCACGCTTCGTTCCATGGCAAAGTAAACCCGGCTTCACATGTTTTAGCTATATTGACAGTACAAGCAGAGCATTCTTATCTGAGGCCATTGTGGTTAGAAGGGGTGCAAGAATGAAGGTTGCAAGGTGAACATTTAAACAGGGCTTTCTAAAGATACTTAACTTTATTTTATGACTTGAATGTTTTTTAATATGTTATTTTGCAAACTTGCACAATAGCAGAGGCTCCAAGTAATATAAACCCAACTTCCGTGTAGCTTTTATCTCCACACAATTAAACAACAATGTGCCCTCTGCCAACAAAAGGCTTACATGAGGTGTCAGATGCACCACTTTATGATCTTAATTACCTCATGGTTGCACTTTAAAATTTAAACATATACTTTAGACTTTGCTGTTCTGTATTTATGCTCTTTCTTTGGCCAATACAAAGACAGCTTAATTTTGTTGTGTGGCATTACATTGATTTGTTAACAGTGTACAAGAAATGCAGCATCCCAGTTTCTTGTACAAATCGTTGATTTAACAACAAACAAAGTTGATTAAAATGCAAAGGAAAATGTATGCACTGCTTAAATTTCTCTTTCTATAACCAGCTCAACCATTACATTTTTTGGCAGAGCATATATATAACGCAGCTTGTATTTTTCAGAAATATGACAAATGAAGTTAATAACACTGATCAAAGAGACAAACCTATGCTGAGATTGTTGGAAAAGTTAAAAAAAAAAAAAACTTTCCTTGAGTTTCCAGCTGCTTGCAGTTCCACATTTTACAAACCAAACATTTCATAAATGCTCTTACAGCTTAGAAGAAATTCAAAGTCAAGAGCCTAAAAAGATTTGAGAAATATATATTAGGTTGCCTTCCTTGCAAATCACAACTGAACCTCATCAATGTGATAAAATATGACAGAGCACACGCTTTCTTGATAGAGTTCATTCAGAATTTTACTCAAAAGCTGTTTCTCATTATCATTCATGATTTCAAACAACATCAGACAAATTGAGATCTATATCAAACTAACACATTGAAGACTTACTTAACTGGGCTTAAGTCTTGAGAGTCTGCCAAGAACATGAAGTGTATAAACTTCACTTATAGAATCTATATTATATTGTGCTATGTATTTATATCTACATCTTAATCTATTGTCTATTTCCCTTCTTTTACACCTTTTTTCAACTCTTCAATTTGTCTTGTTATTGTTGTTCCTTGATTTGCCCTTTTTGTATTTACCAAACGAAGCATATATGAATCTAAACCCCAATTAACTTTACCTTAGTACTTGCATTTTGCAACCAGAATACCTATAATGATGAATTAAAATTATATATTGCTGCTAATATGCTATTGTACAATAAACCAGCAAACCAAAATAGATTATTTTGCATTAATAAAAAATAAAAAAACATATGTGCAACAACTTAATGCTAAGTTTTTCCCTACAGTTCCACTAGCTGTCATTACAAACTATTTACTATTGCAAACTGTGACAATTACCAACTAGACTTACTTGATACTTATTAAGAATTTCTGTATTTGTACTTTACCTGAGCATTAATTTTTATATTCCTTTGTTCTAACAATATTTTGTTCACTCCCCTACTTTTCACATAAAAATATACTTTCAACTCAACAATTTTCTAGAAAGGTTGTCGATACTTGTTCCTTTTTGGCTGAGCACAGCATCCTAACCTGCCGTCGTTGTTTTTATTTCCTAAATGCAATTGGCAACAAGCTGTGCTCCTCTATACAAATTAGCTAATCTAAGTCACCACTCACACCCAGGAGGGATTTGGGAATACGTCATCCTTGTTCAGTGTTGCAAGCTCTCGTCTCTTCATTTAATCAGAGCTCGGCAATAGGGACAGCAGGAGATGCGACTAATTGATACGCTGCAAGACGGATTGATGAAACAACTTTGGGAAGTTATGTTCTAAGTACTGTTTTTACTACATTTTTATGCTGACGTTTTTACAGGTGTTTTACGCTTTTTTTTAATTATACATGTTTGTGGATTATAAGGTGGTTTGAGAGAGTTACAAGTCTCCAAGAAAACAATTAAGCAATCCTGCTAAGATTGCCTGTTCCTAAATTGTCACAAAATAATGAATGGAGCTCTATTCAATTTGAATGAATAAAATATATTGTTAAACATGAGAATGTGTGTTATGTGTTTAAATATTTGCTTTTGGTAAAGTAAAAACTATCCCAGATATTTTGGAAAGATTACAGATTGGAATGATTTACTGCTAAACCTATCAACTTGAACAGTACTTCCACAGACCCACAGGTTGCTGCTTTGTTATGATGCAGGCAAGTAGATTTTGTAAAAGTCTTAACCTGGGAAACCTTGCAAAAATAACAACAATAGTAACTGATAAATAAAATCTATTTTGTTTCAGCATTTTTTTAAATACATTTTACCCATTTTTAAACCTCCCCAATGTAAGATCAATTTGTTTCTTCCTTTTCTACACTTGCTGCCCCAACCAAGGTCTTTGTCTGCTATAACTGGGTGAAAAACATTTCTCGAACCTCAACATGCACCAGTCCTTAAATAAATACAAATTGCCATGCATAGATTTACCAGATTTGAAACACAATATTTGACATTTATCCATTTATTTTCTATACCCTTTCCTCCAGGGTCACAGGTTTGTCAGCGCAACAATGCAACAGGCAACATTGAGTAACACAAGGACACAGACATGACAGAAAACCATGCACTCAAACACTTACACCAAAAGACAATTTTGTGTGGTCAATTAAACATAACAAGGATGTTTTTGGAGTGTCGTTTTCAAACTGGAATGCCAGAGAAAACTTGCAATTACAGAGGTAAAATCTAAACTCGGCATAGAGAGACAGAGAACCTGATTTACATACAAAACCTTATTCTTGCAAGGCAACAGTGCTAACAACTGTAACACACTGAAACCTAGTTTAGCAGCACCAATTCTAATATCCCCCTTTTTCTATTCCTGTTTAAAGTTTGTACAGTTGCAGATGGGGCTCTGCAGCATGCAGTTTGCGTACATCTTGGACAGACTGTAACAGCTCACCAGGCAAAACTCACAAATCTGCCATTTAAGTTATTCATATCTTTTTAAGGAAAAGTGTCATACTGTGTCTCTGACTGAAGTAAACATTGGGTAATTTACTAATGTACGTACTTTTAACATTTTGTCATAGCTATGTTCCAGCTGTCTGCGTGATTTACTTACATGTTGCAGGTCATTGGCTTTGGTGCAACATTGCAATAAATCAATCCTGCCGTGCTGTGGAAGAAAGGTTTGCCAACCTGCCCTGACAGATTAATGAAAATCAGAATCTTGCCTCAGACACTGGAATGACGTTTACCCTTTTCTGGCTTCAATAAATTATATGATCGTGGTTGTGCTAACATACTGATGTGTACATACATCTGCACAGATAACTGTATAATTAAGAACATACAGGCCTTGTGAACAAATTTACATTCAAATCAAAATGTCTATTTTTTTCAACCTGAAACCCAGATGGAGATTAATGATTCCAGAGTTTGCTTGTGCCATCTCTGAATCATTCTGTCTCTGTCTGATTTGGTGTTTTGTTACCGTGTTGATGTGTAAGCACTTGGGTCTGTGTTTTTTTTTTTAAATGGCAGACAGTTCCCGGTATTGGCATGTCGCCACAGACAGACAGCAGCTTTGATGGATCAGAAGCCTGCTCGTTCCCTCTCTCTTCCATTTTTTTCACCTTTTTTTCTGCCAAGCACAATAATCTATAGCACACAATAATGAGATGCAATCTCAGTTTCTAAGAGATATGTAAATCAGACTTTTCTTCCGAGTCTCATCCCTCCTTTTGCTGTCGTTCACCGCTGTCGGGAAGATAGAATGATAGGAGAGATGATAATGAGGAGGTTCAGAGGAGCAACGACAAGTAAATCTTCCCAGCTGAAAGTAGGATGGCACCATGCCAAATGATGTATTGCTCAGTGATGACTAAATGTCTGTTTCATGTGACTGTGGATGTTTCCTATGAATCGTTCTCCCTCAATTTTTAATTTGTATTCCTCCCTTTTCACCATCTTGAGGTGTCACTTTACATTAGAAGTCACACAATTTGTCTGTTTATACGTAGTGTTTGTCTGCATTATCTGCCAAAAAAACTAAATATGTCAAAAATAATTTAACAAAGAACACTGTTTTGTGAAAGAAATGCCTAAAACTGAGCATATCAGGGACAAAAACAGTCTGGAAAAGGATATAAATATTTAACATAATTTGAGACTAGTGAACTACAAAAAGTGCTAGTCTCCACAAATGGCAAAAATATGGTTCAGTGGTAAAGAAAGCTTTACCACCAACCGGGTTTTAAACACTTCGAACAAAGCAGATCTAGAAAGATCTTTGCTATCCAACTAACACATGCATATCCAGGAGCATGTGTACAAAAACATCCTGGTTGCTTACAAAGCTGTGCTAACCCATATCTTCAGATCACATCTTCTTAATGCGGACTTCATCATTTGATTTTGATGGAGTATGAGATACCAGACCGGCTGTGGTAGTGTGGTCAAGTTTCAAAAGTTGCAAAGTTGCAAATTCTTTCTAGTTTTAAACAGTTTTTTTAGCACACCTGATCCTCATTACTCTCTACCACTTGAAAACAGATTAAACCAATTTACCATTTATACCACCAAATGGTTTGCAAATTAAAACACAGCAGATTCACAATTTCTATATAAAAAAATTAAAACCCTTAATTTGGTTTCACCCAATCAATGACATCATGAACCTTACAAACATGAAGGGCTGGTAGGGCCTTTCCCATACTCCTTTTTGAATGTAGGATCTGAACGAAGAGACAAACAATGGTGAGTAAAAATAATGAATCACTAACTTACCTAAAATGTACCTTTTTAACAGAAAGAAAATTACAAATATATAGTTAGATATAATCTGTAACATTATCTTATTGCAAAAAAAAAACATAGGAAAGAATGTGAAAAAAACTCAGTTTTTGCTGAAAAGGTTAGTTACAGTTTTGTTTCAATCAGAGCAACCTTTTAAATGTTTGCTGTATGAACTATTTAGTTTGTACCCAACTACAAACAAAATTTCTTATGACAATGATTACAATGATGGTTTTAATCTTTGCAACTCTTGCAAGTTCAGTTCAGAGAAATACTTTTGGAGAGAACTACTAATAGTTTGTATTTTAAAGTATTCTTTCACCTGCAACTTCTCCAGAGTTATCATGCACCTCTTTCCTGGCTGTCAGTTTTGGTATGTATTTCTGTTTAACATTATACATTATTTGAGATCTTGTTAAATTATACATTACTATGATAGAACCTGGTTTTAAACTTCTCCACGAATAATTTGTGGCCTTGCTCGTTTGTGTCCTGGTCTTTCAGATCTTATTTGTTGTCTTACAAAATTTTAGGACTTTTTATAAATCCCAGAAATGGAAGATAATGTGTTATTTACTTATGAACCAACTGTATTTTATTTGTTAAAAAGAAGACGTTTAACTTTCTGATATTTTTATTTGTATTTGGTTTAATATGTAATCTATAAAGTACTCCCACCTATCTTTTTCTCCTTTTTTTCATACGATCCCCCATTTAATCAGATAAATACAATATTTAATAGAAATTTCTCTGTTAGTATAATTAGTTCCTAAAACATTGTTATCATGGAATACAGGCAGATAAATAAAAGATGAATTTAGTGGATCTATCAAGTCAATTATATGGCTAATAAGTTGATTTATTTCACGACCAGAAAGCATTATGCCACAAAGCTACTGGCTCTAGCTAAGCCTGTATCTGATCTTTCTTCTCAAATCCAGCACTGTGTGTGTTCTGATTGAATAACAGGGCCGGGCACTTATGCTCAAGCCCTAAATCTCTGATCATGAAGCGTATCCAGTTTGTATGTTATGTTCTTGTTGTTATCATTTGGCTTTTAGCACTCCCTAAAATTACAATTTTCTACAAGCTGGAAAAGTGATCTAAAAGATATACTGACCAAAACACAGTTCTCTTTTGTTTTACCTTCCATTTGTGTTTAACATTAACATTTTTGTACATCTGTACCAGATGAATTATGGGTAAAGGAGTTCTCAGATGACGTCCCTCTGCTTTCCTTGTCTGCATTCAGTTTCAACTGAAATCAGGGCCCAGGCAACTGGAATATAAATGAGACGGACGGAAGGTGTGTGGCAAAGGCATTTCCCAAAATGATTAAACCCCCTTCACTTTACTCCATTTTTCTCATCCATCCCTCATTTTGTCCATTCACATCCTCCCAAACTGTGGTCTCCACAGAGATTGAATGACAGCCACTACTCTTCC